>JABUQX010131141.1:12500-17888 GCA_015478945.1 Trachelipus rathkii | reverse complement strand
AGAAACTCGTAGATAAAATTAAGAAAGTAATGAAAACTTTCATTAAGTTTAAAGAACAGCCGTTTTAGGCATATAAATTGTTATACTTAGTTAAGAAATCTCTTCAGTAGGGAAGAAATTTAAAATAAAATTTAAATTGAAATTTCATTAATGAAATTAACTCTGGTAAATAATTTCAGTTAACATGGAAATTAGGAACTTTGATTTTAAGCCCAATTGTTGAAAGGTGTGTTTAGAATCACTTGTGTTTTCTATTCTTCCATAATGAAGAATAATTAAAACCATAAATTAAGAGAAAGGTAATTATGGTAAAAGGTTTGGATAACCCGAAAATGGAAATAACCTACCTAGGAACAGTAATCCTGGCAGTAATCTATCCTAATTATAGGATAAGAGGTAAAAAGTTATTCAAAGTGAATTACATAAAATTTATTGAATGGAAACCTTCAAGAAAACTTTTTTAATAAACTTAAAGGGAAAATAAGAAAGAAATTAAAAAATTCAAAATCTATAAATTTAAAGTACAAACCTCTGGTCTTGACCTTCTTCTCTCAGACACTCAGACATTCAGATACTCAGAAATGTAAAGAACTATAATGGAAAACTGATTTCATTTAAGAACCGTCAGAACAACAAGAAAAGAAATTGAATCTTCAGTTACCGTACTACTACAGAAACACATTGAAAATCATACGTTATTTATCAGGTGCAATTACACATAACACAATATAATTAAGCTTGAATTACAGAAAACACATTGAAAATTATACGTTATTTATCAGGAAATAATGTAAATAGCACATATAATAATAGTTCATTTACGTTAATTTATCAGGAAAAGATAATAACACATATAAGGATAGTTCATACGTTATTTATCAGAAATATAAATAACACATAATGATAATTCATACGTTATTTATCAGAAATATAAATAACCCACATAACAAAGGAGATATGTATATTTTTGTAGTCAAGAAAATTAAATAAAACACATAAAGTCTTATAGTTCATAGTTATTGCAGAAATATGTTCAGATTTATCTTTTATATTTTTATATAAGAAAAATATATTTTATATATGTATAGGATAAAGAACCATACATATTTTATAAGAAAATTATTTTTTATACTCTTATATTTTTAGATGAGAAAAATAGAAACTTCACTATTTAAGTGAGACTTTAAAAAAAGAAATTCATTGTAGAAACAGATACTAACATCTGCTGGTAAACAGATACTAGCCAGATTGTTAAATTTAGAAAAGAAACAACCAGTTGATCCTTGGCAATAAATGAATGTGAATGATTCGCAAACAAGAACCTAAAACATTCAATTTTGTCTACAGAGACACAAATTGATAAGTTAAACAGAAACAACAGAAAACCTTTAAATTTTGTGGCTAAAAAACAATAAAGAATATTAAGAGACAGTCAAATAAAAAGAAACCTATGGAAAGAGTCTTTTACTGTTCTTTTCTTATTCCTTGATGAGAAACTAGACACAGAAGAAAGTTAAAGGACATTATATAAAATTTATTCATATAATAGATTGAAGAACCGAAATTAGGAAACATATTGAAAGATTCTTCCACCAAGAGACCCCGGAATTTTTAAAAAAAAAAAATTTTTCTTAAGAAAAAAAAATAATTTTTTTTTATAATCTTAGTTTTCTTTAGTCCTAGAAATTCTCTTGTTAGGACGAAAAAGCCAAAATGTAATAAAATATTTGGTTTTGACCAAAATATGTACATAAAGTCTACCTCAGAATTGTGTGTAAAAAATTGTAAATATGGGATTTAATAACCTGAGATAGTATAGACTTGTAAGTTTAAAATCAGAAACTTGAAAGTTTAGGTGGAAAAAATGAAAATATTAGGAATAAGAAGAATTGAGTGACTGAAAACTACCACTGAAAATGAAGATTTGAACATAGCAATTCTTCATATGATTCTCAATAAATTCCCCAATTACCTGAAAACAGAAGTACCTTCTTATACTTTTATATTTTTATTAAGAAAATATTAATAATATATTGTACATAAGTTGATTAAATTTTAAAATTAATCATTAATGAGTTTTCTATTTACTAAACTCATTTCAAAGAACATTTGATATGTACAAGAAAAACAATAATGTATTTGGAATCAGACATATATCACGAAAAGACATGTGATGAACCTAAATAGTTCCTATTAATATTAAGAAAATACAATGGAATATTAATTGGACAAAGAAGATAAAGAATGAACATTTCTCTTCCAATCTACCAATTAATTCCATTATCTTTATTCAGGTTTATTGTAAATAAAATTTTGACTAAAATTTAGAAATGATTTTCTAGTCAAAACATGATGACAGAAGGTCTCTAGAATTAAAAATAAAGTTTTAACTTGACATAAAAATCTTTTCATTTCAATTTCTAGTCATCTATCCGACAGAAAGATTAAGTTGATTGGTGGCCACTTTCATCTGAAAACTTTTTGGAAGATAAAATAGATAGTTGAAACAACTTAATAAAAACCAATTTCCATAATGTAATCAGGAAATTTGGAAAAAATACCATTGATTAGATTCTTCAAAAGAACCTCATTAGTAATCTTAGCAAGGTCCGAACATGAAGAAAGATTCAACATCAAGACTGTAACCTCAAAAGTTACAAAGAAGAAACGAAGCAACATCAGGTCTTTGACTTGAAGAGATGGAAATTCGGCATAGGATTTATATCATCTGAGTTACACAGAACTCGATGAAATTGTGTTAGAAGACATCACGAAGTTGGGACTATACTAATTAACTCCAAGAACATTAATTAGTATGTTGTATAAAATTGTGTGTAAATAAATCTTTATTACTTTGGATTTACTTTATATCCTTTAGATTTAAGTTTTTTATTTTTATTTTATAAAAAATCTTTACACATTTTACATTCTTTATTCTTTTTAATCTTTAAGTTTAAGTTGTATTACAAAAAACTTTACATTTTTTTTTATATTTTACATATTTTTTTTTTTTTTTTATTTTTATTATTAGAATATACGTTCATTATGGGAACATTATATATTTTTTTTTTTGCCGCCTGGGTCCCGTTATTCTGTTAAATAAAAATTTTTAAATAAAAATCGAAAAACTATTTTTTTTTTTTGGAACTTTATTTCATGAACTTATTTTTTATTTTATTTTTTTTTTATTTACAGAAAATCTATAAAAAACTAAAAAATTTAGTTAGAAATTTTTGTTTTGTTTTAAATAATAAAAATAGACACATTCAGAATTACTTTTACTTAACGATATTATGTAACTTATGTAAAAAAAAACAATAGCCTTCGTTATATATATTTATTAATATCTTTAATATTATAATTTTCATTTTTATTACTTCAGAATCTATTTTAAAATTAGCCTTATGCTATATAATCAGAAATCTATATATATTTTTATTAATATTTTAATATTAGAATTTTTCATTATTTAATTACTAGAATCATATTTTAATCATCAGGTCTATGGCTATATAATTCAGGAATTTTTATTAGATAATAAGAATCTTTTAATTTTAATTTTCATTATAATCAGAATTTTTTAATTAAAATTAAAAATTTAATTTTTAATCTTTTAGCTTTAATTATTATTTTATCATTAATAAAAATTAAGCTTTTTAACTAAAGTTCTAAAAACACTAAGTACCCAGATATTAGATTAAGCATTTCTACTTTTTGAAAACATAAAAGTATTAATGGACTTTTACTTTTAAGAGTAGTTTTAAAATCAAATAATCAGAAAATTTTTTTTTAAATATTTTAAATGAAATTAATCTTAACAAAGTTGCTAAAATAAAATAGTTTATAACTTTTAATTAACGTTAATTAACCAAAATCCTTTCGCGACATTGAAATGATTTTCCACCCAATAACCCTAAACCCAAAATTATAAATCCATTTTTACTTTAACGGATGGCGACCATATTAAACAAATATTTTCATATAACGTTAGAATGATCCGAATCAGATTATAATTTAATTTTCCCTATAAAAATTTTACATAACCAATATAACCCACCGACCGATAAACATTATTTTACATTCAACCAAGAAACCAGGCAACGAAGTTTTCATATAAAACTGTTAGCCTACACACTGTCATACAGTCCAGAAAACCCATTCTTTTAACGTTGGTTTGTTCGATTATTAAATATGGGGACGCCTGTAATTATTGTCGTACCGCCCAACAAATAAAAGAACAATATGGTTTACACTCTACATTTTACCATTACATATACAAATTACAAACATTGCTTTGCTTCTTATATGTTTACAAATTGTAAATGTCTTACCATACTACGATGCTTTTCACAAATTGCTGTTTTATTAATATTTTACTCAAATTACTTTGTGTAATGACTTCCAAACGGTATGTCTTGTACGTGATCTTGTTCATGTTTAATTTAACCTTAAGGCATTTTAGTAGATGTTTCTTTTATAATGTGCTGCATTGTAATTTTGTTAACCTTATACGGGAAGACAAAATCTTTATGTACCACCTGTCCATCTTACATTGTGATGTCTAAAACCTTGTTCTTCTACTAACATAATCGTGGAATTGGATCCAAAACCAATTAGATTTAATAATAATTTTAACTTTCATTTTCATTTTCGCGTGTTAACATCTAACAGATTTTAATTTAAAACCTAATTTATTAATTTATATCAAGTTTATCTAATCAGATTAAAATTTAAATTGAATAAAAACCAAATTTTAAAGATATGTTTACTTCAAACTTAAACAAAACCGTTCGTCAGTTATAAAAGAAATGATCAAAATATAAGTTTCAACTTTTAAATTTTTTTTAATCTAGGGATGTTTATAGTGCAGTTCTTAAGGGAAACCATCCTGGGTCTCACTTCCGGGGAGAGGAGATAATGTTGCAATTCCAATATTGAAATAAAAAGACATTAAATTCATTTAAAGTCTAGTAAGCACTTAAAATCTCATCTTTGTTTAGGTTCTGAATCGATTGGCACCACAATATCATAAAAATAAAAAAAAAAAAAAAAAAAAAAAAAAGAAAAAAAAAAAAAAAAAGAAAAAAAAAAAAAAAAAAAAAAAAAAAAAAAAAAAAAAGAAAAAAAAAAAAAAAAAAAAAAATCATTTGTAATTTCTGTTTATCAATTGGAACACTTTTTATTGCTTTAAGCTCAAACTCTGCCGCTTTATGACCCATAAAAATATATCGATGATTTGCGTAAGACTCTCCGAAAACCCCTATGAGAACCCCGCATTTAAAATCCAAAGGGATGATTCATCTGCATCCCCTAAAAAGAAGCCCCTCTTTAAGATACTCCCCAGAAACAGAGAGAGACAGAGAGAGAAAGAGAGAGAAGTAGAGGGAG
>JABUQX010131141.1:0-7500 GCA_015478945.1 Trachelipus rathkii | reverse complement strand
TATAATATATTAGGAGAAGATATTTTTGTAGATTTTTAACATATTTTTATATATGATATTTATATATATATATATATATATATAATAGATATATATATATGAATATAGATATATATTTATATATATAACTATATATATAGCTATATGATATATATATATAATATATATACATATTATAATGATGATATATAATAGTCTGTCTAAGAATATGTATGTATACATATAAGATAAAATGGAAGCTCTTGTTAAGCAGGGCTGCGGAGCTGGAGCCGGAGCCGGAGCCGAGCCGTGGAGCCGCAAGGGTTTTGGGTTGGAGCCGGAGCCGGAACCGAGCGTAAATTTTTTGAGGCGGCTGAGAAGCCGGAGCCGAGTAGTGGGGAAATCTTTGTGGTTGCCTGGAGCACGAATCCGGAAGCGAATTTTCGAGGGACTGGGAGCCGCGGCCGGAGTCCGGAGCTGCAAAACGACCTCTATGACTCCGGCATCCGGACGTAAAAATTAAGTAATTATTTATTTTGAGATTACAAGCGGTTAATAATTTACTCTATAAAGATTATAATGAAAGAAAAATAGAAATATGTATACACAATCTTAGAAATCAATACTATATATATAAATCATATAATATAATATGTATAATTCTTATACTTTATTTTAATTCATATATATATATAAAGAATAACTAAATATGTATGGTATATATTCAGCTAATATAATTCTCTTTTTTTAGAAATATGCTTATGTTTATTGTTATATGTGTAACATTAAAAAAGTTCTATACTTCTATAGGTGAACTTAATTAATAAGTTATTAGTTTAAGTTATTATGTCAGCTAAACTAAAATCTAAAATACCTCTAATACCTTAATTGAAAATATATTTCTCTGCTGAAGGTTAATTTGTCAAGTTATGAAAATAGTTAAACACTTGTAATGGGAATACAGTCAGCTTTGATCATGATTAAAGATCTTATCAAACCCCAGTTACTCATGGGGGCCCACAATACATCTACTGGTCATTTAAGAGTTAATGCGACATTTACAGAACGCTCTCATCCATCTATTGCTGCAATGTTAAAAAGAAGGTGAAGAAAAAGCTGTTCAGGATGAACCTTTATTTTCGAAAACTCAGACTAAAGTGGATACTTCTTTCATTTGTTAAAAAACTTGTCTGTCTATGTCAATGGTAATAGTTCTGAATTTTTTTCAAGAGCATGATTAAAGCTTTACTATTTGGATATGACTTTTTCGTTTTCGTAGGTCTAAAGAAGGCAAACATATTCGAAAACACGTCTTCTAGAAGAAGCGGTTAACGCAAAAATAAATTTAAATAAATTATCACAGGGACAGCTGCTTGCTTCCCCATAAAATGGGTGCATTGCACAAGAGAAACATTAAAGTATTTTGCTATAATATTCGATATGTGGGGTAGGTAAAACAATATTAATTAATCACGTTCGCAGTAAGTAGATACCAAAGATCGCAACCATTTAGCTAATATAAGTCACGAGCCGAAACTTGTTATTCGACTTTTCTAAAAGAATTCCGAAATAATAAGAGGCACGTATCTGCCTTAGTTACGAAGCAGCACAAACCTGATCAGCTACGCCATTCGAAACAAATTAAATAAGGAAATGAGACATGAGCAACAGCGACTGGTAATGGAAAATTGATTTAATTGAATGCTCACAGAAACGAAGAAAAAATAGTGTTTTCAGCAATACACTTGATAAGAACCATGATTAAAACCATGCTTCCGATGACAATTAACCTTTCACACACTGCAGGTGTGCGAGTTTCATATACTCTGTCCTACTCAGCGCCGTCGATTGTCCTTCGCAATACTCATGCATTTTAATCTTACAAGCACGACCGAAACAACCCAGCAAAGCAACTCGAAATCCCAATAATTCAATGACAGGGTTACAAGCGTAAGCTGGAAAGTTCAATCTTAGATCCAAGAGAAAAGCATGGAGAAGTCCATTTTTATTGCTCGAAACGGCTTTTTGCAGCTAAAAGACCCATATTAGTATCGATGCCCTCTGGCCGTAACCCTGAACTTTCTCTCTCCCGGATAGTTTAGGGGGACAGAAATCGAAACCACTCAAAATATTCATCAGAAGTCTTCGACTGCAGAGTTTCTTTTTTTTTCTCATACGAGAATGGATCTTTAATAAAATACATAAATTAATAGAAAAGAGCGGAAAGAATGTTAACTGAAAACATCAATATTCTGTTGTCCGGCCATCTTTGTCGCGTCACCAGTCTAGCCCGCTTCTTCCCAGAACCGAAGATCTGATATTAAAGCTAGCCGAAGTTCTCTTTTGCTGACACTAGGACCTTAAGATGAATACCACCCTCACATCACTCTACGCACCCATATCTTGGGCGGAGTCAGATAGTTCAGCAGTTTCAACCCGCGAATCCTCACCTGTGGCTATCCTCTGTCAGATGAAGAGGTAAAATTTGCCCAATTGGAGCATGCAGAAAGCGACTGAAAAAAGACAATCTACCAGTAGAAGACCTTTAACCTAAAAACTCCTGCTAGAATAATACAACTCACGCAAACTTTTAGTAAAGCTCTGAAATCTCACGTTTTGAAGATACGCGCTGGATAAACGAAATGCCAAGCAGAAAATTCAAAAGAGATTTCCCCTACGTATCCTAAAATTTTTCAGAGATCGGCTTCAAAATTACAGCCTTTCTCTCTATCAAGTGAATATTGAGAGCTTATTTTTTGCTTCAATGACTGTATAAAATTTGGAATCCTTAATATTTCGCTGAAGGAGGATTTTATTGAAAAAAGTTTGTTTTTAAGAAAATTGTTTTGGATAAAGTAAAATGTAGGAACAGACTATCTCAGCAGAAATTATTTGTAAATTTTTAAAAAGAAAATATATTAGGATTTTATTCCTAAAAAGAGGCGTGTTATCAATTATGTCAAAAGAATAGTTAAGGCAGCTCAAAATAGAAAGAGGAAATATTTAAAATTTAAGGTGCACACCACTAAAAATAATTTTTCGTTTATTTTAAAACACAAATAAAAAAAACTTATTATGTTAAATAAATATACAGGCAGTTCATCGTTCGAAGCACGGAATTGTATAACAATCTTAGGAACGAAGAGTGAATTCATTCTTTTTCGTATTTTTAAAATTCACATTGTATGCTATCAAATAGTTATGGCTTCTCAAGTTTGTAACTCTACATTAATTTGGCACTGCAAAGTACCACATGACTTTCTAATCAAGCATAAAAATTTTTGTTTTAGAGACTCCAAGAATTTCAATATTGCCTAAATGGAAACGGAGAGCTTATCTAACCTAGAGGTGGAGGCCGGAAGCCGAAGCCGAGCCGGACGGAGTCCGGCAGCCGCACCATCTTAAACCACTGCCGGGAGCCGCGAGCTCGGAGCGAGCAACTTTAAACTCGCTGGGGACGGGCCGGCAAGTCGCGAGCCGTAATTTCTAACAGCTGCGGCGGAGCCGGAGTCGGAGCGGGGGAATAAAAATTACCGGTAGCCGGAGTCCGAGCCGCGACAAAAAATTTGCCGGCTCCGCAGTCTCTGTCTATACCTATATATATAATAATATACTAATATGTATACTTATATATATATATTTGATATTATAATATATATATAATACTATTATATATATAACCGCTATTTCATTAACAATAATATCATATATATAATATACTAATTATATACTATATATCTCACCACTCATATATATATATATAGTACTCAGTACTATATATATATATATACTAACTTAAATGTATTATTTGTTTAACACTACCCTAGTAACAATATATAGTATTATATATAAATATATACTATACTAAAATGCAGTGAAATCTAAACTTTAACTAACACGACCTAACCTAATTCTATATGACCTATCATATTAATTAATTACCCTGGCCCCCCCACCACGGTGCCCCACTGTGGTATATACTACCTCTATTATAATATATATATATATATATATATATATATAATATATATTATATATATCTATATATATATATGATATATATAATATATATTAAATGTGCTATGAAGTTTACAGCTCTATTCATTGGCTACCTTCAGACTGGTCGAGCGAAAGTGGTACCGCTTCTTGAGATTTGTCTGAAAGTAGGAAAGTGTTGGTTTGTGATTCGGTCTTCATTTAGAGCCCAGGCTACCTGGGACTAGGTCTACAAATCTTAACCAGGTTAAATCAATAATTTAGGCTCGCCAGGCTAATTTACGCCGAGGTGTTTGAGAGGTAGTCTCATTTGCAACAATCTTAAAAAAAATTACATTTGGTGTATGTGATTAAGCGTGGCCAAGCTTATTATCATTGTCTATATGTGTAGTTTAAAGAAATCTAAATTTGTCATAATATGTATTTAGTTAGATCGGTTTCAGATAACATTGCGGCTCCAGGCTAATTTATGAGGTGTTTGAGGTACATCTATGAAGCAACCGTAAAAGAATGCAATTTGTTGTAGTGATAAAACGTATTCAAGTTTATTTATATTTGTTTTGTAAAGAAAGAAATAAAAAATTTGAGTTATATGAGTGGATAGTCAGTTAGATCGGTTTCCAGATAATAGTTTGGATTCCTAGATAATAGGCCAGTGTTTAAGGTATCTCCTTTGCTCAATCGTAAAATATTAACAATTTATGTAGTGATAAAGCGTAGTCAAGCCTTATTATATTGTTTATTATGTAATATAAAAAGAAAATCTATATTGTTATAATATGTATTCATCTAGACATGCGGATTCTAGATATAACATGTGGCTCGGTAGGTAATTGCAGGAAGGTGTTTGAGGTCACTCCTTTGCACAACCGTAAAGAAATTACACATTTGCGTAGTTGACTAAAGCGTATTCAAGCCTATTTCTAATTGTCATATGTGTATTAGATAGAATCTAAATTGTTATATCAAAGGTACATCATCTTAGATCGTTCAGATAAATATGTCGGCCATCACGGTAATTTTGGCGCTGTGTTTGAGTGTATCTCTTTTGCACAATCGTAAAATACTTACAATTTGATGTAGTAGATTAAAGCGTAGTCAAGAATTTAATTTTTTATTGACTGTATATAGCGTATAAGCCAAAAGAAATTTAAATTTGTTATAATATGCATTCATGCTAGATCGTTTCAGATATAATTTGGGCTCCTAGTAATTAAGGCAGGTTTTAACAACAGTTCGACCACGGGGTTGACCCCAAACTTTCACGTGGGGCCACGAGACTTTTTTTAATATTTAAATCTGCCGGTTTTAGAAGTATTAACATAGACTTTAGAAATTTTAATTTATAACCTGTTCTCTTCTTAATTTGTTTTTTTTTTATTTCTATATATTTTCCCAATTGGCTATTTCACAAATTATGGTTGACAAAAAGCGTAGCCATGTCCACCAAATTTGGAGGACAGTGAAATTTATTCTGCTGAGGCCATGTATACCAAAAATGGTGGACAAAAACGCCTAGCCATGTCCACCAAATTGGAGGAAGAGAAATCTATCTGTTGAGCCATGTCCCAGCATATGAAACAAAAAGAAACATCAGTGACAGTAAGAAGTCACAAGGGTGTATCAAAGACTATCCCACTAAAAATTGCTTAGCAATTATATTGAATTTAAAAATTTTTCTGTTATATAAACATTTTTTTATTTTTTTATTATATTTTGCTCATTTTTTTCTTTCCTTTTTTCAGATAATAGCAATAATAATTATATATATAAGTATTTGAAAGTAATAAAAGAAATTTAATATGGCAAAAAGAGGCTTAAATAGTCAAGAAATTTCAGAGTTTTTAGATATAGAAATTTCACCCGAAAAGAAGAGAAAGATTAGAAATGAAGAGGATAAAAAGAAAGAAACACCAGTCAAGCAAATTTCTGAATTTTTAGATGTAGAAATTTCCCCGCATAAACAGATGAAAAAAAACAGAAATGAAAAGGAAAGAAAAGAAGAATCGTCAGTTGATGATGATACTGACGAGGATCCAAATTATAGTCCACCCTTGAAAGTACAGAAAAAACAGGGCATGAAAACACCAAGTACCAAAAATAAAGTAGATCAAAGAAAGAGAAGAGTTACTTTAGAATATGAAAGTTCAGATGAAGATGATTATGATGGTGAAGATGATAGTGAAATAGAGTTTGAAGGTTTTGATGATGAAGATGATTTATATGCCGATGTAGAACTCCGCCGAGCTTTGGATAACATGGAAATTGAAGAGGATATTGAAGAGGAAATTGAAGAAGATGAAGAAACACTTACATCCATCTCCCCTGACCCATACAATTGGGAGGACTATTCTTCAAGCAGGCAACAAAATTTTACCTTCGATGAAGACTGTGGATTGACAGATCCTGTTAGAGAAAAAACAGAGATAACAGTAAAAGATGCTTTCTTTCTCTTTATTACCGATGATCTATTGAACATGATTGTAGAGCAAACAAATATATATGGGGATGCACGGTCTCAAAGTAGCGAACTTAAGGCAAATTCAAGATTAAAAAAATAAAAAAAAAAAAAAAACAGAAAAACAGAAAAAAAAGAGAAAAAGAAGGGTGGAAACACACAACTGTGGAAGAACTACAAAAGTTTCTAGGATTAGTATTATGGATGGGACTTGTTCGTTTAGGTAAAATCCAGGCGTATTGGAGTACAAACCCAATCTATCATATCACTTTACCTTCAAAGACTATGAGTAGGAATAGGTTTGAACTAATGCTACATTGTTTACCAATTTTGCTGACAATTCTGTAGACACCCAAAATAACAGATTAGCCAAAATCGAACCCATTATCACTAAGCTCCAGCAGTCTTTCCATAGCATTTTACTACCGGGAGAGGATGTTGTCATTGACGAAACGCTTGTTCCTTGGAGGGGAAGGCTAGTTTTCAGACAGTATATTCCTAACAAAGCACATAAGTATGGGATTAAACTATTCAAACTGTGTACCAAAACAGGCTACACATATAGCTTTCAAGTTTACACCGGGAAGTCTGAAACTGGGGAGAGGGAAGTCAATTTGGCACAGAATATCTGTTTGAAGTTGATGGAAGGCCTACTCAACAAGGGCCGAACCCTATATGTGGATAATTTCTACACAACACACAGTCTTGCTGTAGAGTTCCTAAAGAAAAAAACCCATGTAGTTGGGACTGTTCGAGCTAACAGGAAAATCTTTCCCAAGGAAGTTATGAGTGCCAAACTAAAAAAGGGTGAAATGGTTTCTAAACAAGATATAAATGGGGTAGTAATATTAAAATGGAAAGATAAACGTGATGTATACCTCATGTCCACAAAACATGAACCTTCCTTCGCAACAGTGGAAGAACAACGTCTTGATGATCCAAATGACACAATTCTTGAAGATCCGGATCAAGCTGGACCATCAACAAGAAGAAAGAAAGCGAAATCAAAGAAACCAATAGGAATAATTGCATATAATAAAGGTAAAGCTGGGATAGATCTCTCTGAT
>JABUQX010131140.1:0-14429 GCA_015478945.1 Trachelipus rathkii | reverse complement strand
GCAAACTTTCCATGCTAGGAAAACTAAACACAATATTTGAATCTACATAAGAAAACGAATAAAAACAAGATTCAAAAAATCAGAACAACAAAAAACACTGTTTTACATTGATGTTATCACTTTATCATTGTTCTGGCTAATTTTTAATAGTCATTATATAGATTTAGATTTTACCGTATTTACCTCAACTTTTCATTTTTGCAAGGTGTCTCTTTTCTTTTTTTTTCTTCTCTCTCTCATTTTCTCTTTGCTCAGAAAATACTTTTTATTTTTCACAAGTTCTCTATATTCTCTTCACACTGCAAACATTACCGATTGATTTTTAAATTTAGTGGTGTTTCTCCTCACTTTGACAATTCGATAAGGTTTTGAATTGAATTTGAATGTAGCAAATTATTGAATTCTTTCAAAAAAACTCCATCTCCACACGCTCTTTTCCTCTATCCCGCAACACTCAGTTTTTTTTTCTCCTAGTGCGAAACTAACGAAACGCAAAGTCCGATTTATTTCCGTGAAATATTTTTCTATAATTATCCTGTGATTTTCTAAAAAAAAAACTGAATAATTTATTTATATTAACGTACTCTAAGGCTAAGGCGTAAGAGAGTATTTTTAAAAAATACCCACTTTCTGACAACCGATTTGGTTGTGCAAACTTAGGTGGACAATCGCCGATTGCCGTTGCAGTTGCGGTGTGTAGACCATGGAGTCAAAATTTGTGCGGCTTGTATCTAGTATTTGCGTGTGGATTATTCCTGATCCATCACTAATCACTATATATATCTATATTAATATATATATATATATATTATCTATATATTATTATAATATATATAATTTTATTTTAGATAAATATCTTTTTGTATCTAATTAAAGAGAGTTTCAGTATATATATATATATATATATATATATATTATATATATATAAACTGATTTTTTAGCTTGACCAGGGTGGTCAATTGGCTATCAACATCCAAAGAAAGTCGAACAAAATGTAACGGACTTAAAACAAGTAACGGAGGAAAAACCAATGGAAGTTTTCGGTGCGTTACATGAAAGAAAAGAAGAGTCCGTTACTTCAAAAAAAACTATTTCTTTAGAGTTGGAAAAACGTAGGTGAGAAGCAAAGTGTATAATATTATATATTTATATATATATATATGATATATATTTATAATATATATATATATATATATATATCTATATAATATATATTATTATATATATATATTATTATATATATATAGATAATTATAATATATATATATATCATATATATACATATATATATATATATATATATATCTATATATCTTAATTTATATTATATATATATATTATATATATATATTATTATATATAATAATAATAAATTATATATTATATTATTATATATATATATATATATATTATATTATATTATATATATATATATATTGAATTCTGTCTGTTAGTTGCTCTGATGTGATGCAAAACTTCACTAAATAGTGCGAAGAGCACCTAGGACTAAAACATAAAACTCCAAAATTCGTGATGACTTTTTATTTCATTACTCCCAACTTTCAATCTCCGACATAACGTTGCAGTACAAAATAGTTCTGCTCAAGATGCGAAACAAGCATCAAACACAAGGTGCTAAACTACAAAACAAATAAAATTAGCTCTTGTTGGTTGGAAAAGGATGTTTGCTGGTGCATGTTGTATGCACTAATTTTCGAACCATCACTCACATTCAATGAGTAATAAAAGAAACTTCTGACTTAATAAGTAGAAAAAGTAGGCACGCGGAAAAGTCTTGACGTCAAAACCATTGTCCGATTGAAGAACGTCCTTTAAACGTCGATAGCAATATCGTAGGATCTGAAACATCGCTCCTGCCCATCACAAACATTAGGCTTGGATGTTCTAACGGAAGCAATCTCGACTTCAGGCACCACTTGCAGCGGTTGGTCGGGTATAAGTCATGGAGGTAACGCCTCGACCAGCGAACTTGCCGACCAACCCGTGATTTACCCATTACAAAGGGTCTTCCTTGATATGAGGTGACAGTGAATGGAACAGTGAAACGTGAAACAGTGAGCGATCTGAAAGCTTCTGGCTATAGATCTTGATGTGAGTGACACGAGAGGGAATGGTTTCCGTCCCATCCGTGGGAACGAATCGAATTAACAGTGAGAATGATCCGTGAGTCTGTGGAAGAAGTGGAACTTACCACGTCAATGTTGAAATTTCTCGCAACTTTCCCCAGGTGGCAAGAAGGGCCGAGAGGACCTTGTTGCCTCTTAATCATTTCAACGTTGACAAGAAAGACATTCAGAGTCCATTTTTGACTCAGTATTAACGTTGGCCACACAGCGCGCTGTAACTAGCTTCTCGTGTAGACCGCAATATCGGGGTGAAAAGGAATGTAGGTTGAGAAAGATGTTTACGGAGGTTGGAGATTTAGGACGGCGACGAGGGTTGTCCAGTAGACCGAGAAGTTCTTGCTTCCACGCCAGGAGTGAGAACAGAAAAGTGGATAGAAGAATCCTGTGGAAGAAGCTGTGGGTCTTTAGATGCCTGACTGTCGCCAATAGCTATCATAGATATAGGGGTAAGGTCAGGATTGACTCTGCAGGTGTGGCTGTCCTGCTCCGGGAGATGTGCGATGCTGTTGTGATTGCGAAAACATACATAAAATGAGGCCCGTGCTCTGGGGCAAGTGCCATCTTTGTCGGGACTTTCATCGCAAAGTCATCACGGGCTTAGTGATTCGATTGAGAATGTTTAACTCGTACCCTGCACGGAATACTTGACTGGAGAACTGGTAGATACATTCTGCAGATATTCTCTGCCGAAAGCGCCTGTAGAGGTTTATGCAAGTATACGAATTTGAGAGAGAAGATGCAGAGAGGGCCCACACTCCATGCAGGGTGATTCGCTGCAGGGACATCACCTGACGGCCAAAATACGGAGCGTTAACCTAAAGGGAGTGGTTCTGCCTGATCCTGTGGATGGTCTAGGGATAGTGGCAGTGACCACGAGCATCACTTGCACGAGTCGAAGGCAGTGGCGCGGCCTCGTCCATCCACTCAACCTTGGTAGAAGTTCCTCTCTTCTTCGGGCGAAGAGATGTAGGGGAGGAGAAGTTCCATTAACATAGGAACATTTAATAAAAATTTATCATCCTGAAAACTGCCGAACGTTGTTTTAGTGTCCATTCAAAGGGGAAAGCTCGGATTGGCAGGCACTATGGCTGCTTCAGAAGGCGGGACACCCTTCTGCAGAAACCGTGTGGCCAAGAAAAGTCGGAGTCGAAACGCCGATAATGGACTTCTCCGGGTTAACACGAATGCCAGATTTGTTTAATTTGGTGGAAACGTCGCGAAGGTGCTCCTGATATTCTTCTGGAGTCCGACTGGCGATGAGGAGGTCGTGTAGGTAGTCCCAACAGAAGGGAAGGCCACGGAGAATTGTATCGATAAACCTCTGGAACGACTTGAGCTGTCTACGTTCCAGGAGTTCGAACAGGGCATCCTGTAGAACCTTTGAAGAGACCAAAGGAAAAGTGGATGGAGTCAGTAATGGAATGTCCTCAGGTGCCACTGGGATCTGGTGGTAAGCCCTTACCAGATCAGCCTTTGAAAAGACGGTTACTCCCCCTAAGTGAGAAGTGAAAGAATTGTATGTCGACGAACCGGGACCGATCTGGTGTTTGTAGACGATGTTTAAGGCCCTAAAGTCAACGAAAGAGAGTTTCCAGTCACTGTGTGGTCCCTTTAGGACCATGTGTAAGGGAGAGACCAGCTGTCTTGAGGGACGAACCAATCCCTAGTCAAGACATATCATCACTCGCGCTTTCGCTGCTTTAAGTACTCCGGGCGAGAACGTCGAGCATGGCGAAGGTGGTGGAAGCACCCATGGTCTCGATTTGCTGGAGAACTGATGCTTGGGAGAAGTGGAAGATCAGGGATGAAGAAGAGATGAAAATTCCTTCTGCAGGAGGGTGAACAGTGGAGGTGGTTGGGCACAACACGGAAATGTTTCGAGAGGCAGGAGTGAGGAACTAGAAAATGATTGGTAGTACCCATCCCACAAGCACTTGTTTCAAGGTCGACTAAAAGGTGAAAGTGAGAGGACGTCTGCCACCAGGATGGCTAATGTTCATCGGCGAACTATGAATACCCACCGGAGCTCTCTCCTGACGGAGAGGTCCAGTGAGCATAAACGCTCTTTTGCATAAATGGCTATAATGGAGCTATTAGCAGCGTGAAGCTTGCGGTGGAGGAGAGGTTCAGCGAGGTCGGTATGAGGGTCCCTTGGAAGGAGACTTCAGCGCCAGTGTCAATGAGGTAAGAGCCCTTGGCGATGTAGTCGTACACTTTGAGAAGCGAGGGGAATTGTGGGAAAGATGGCCAGAGTCCTCAGTCACTCCTACTGAGAAATGGCCAGTGTGTTTCCCTGGAAAAGCAGGGAATACACTTTTTGCGCTCCGAATTGCTAAAAGTGTCTGTGGTGACACCACACATTTGGATAAATACTTCTACGGGGGAGGGAGATATTATTTATACTAATAAGATTAATTTTTGCGGAGTACTTAAGACGGAAGACGGAAATATTAGTAATTATATCATCATGGAAGTCTTTAAAAAATAATAAAATAAATATCATTAGTGTTTCTAGAAAAGAAAACTAGTAAGGTTATTCCTTTCTTTTAAAACACCGAGGAGCAGTATGAAACCAAATGAAATTTAAAATTAAGCAAGCAAAAACCGTGAGTAAATTGACTAATGAACTTAGAGGAACGAAAATTTTTCTACACACAGTTTTATGCCATCTCGTTGTTTATCACGATAATCATTAGATTCTTGAAGCTTATTAAATCGGAGTTTCATAGACCTATTTAAAGATTAATTCTAGCAATGTACAGTATGATTCAGTAACGCAGTTTCTAAATCATATTCCAGATAAGCACCCGCGAATGTGAGAAACGAAACATCCGATTTGTACCTAAAAAATAGAAATCTATGATTAGAAAGAAGGAAGAAAAGATTATCGAAAATTTTTAAGAAACCCTACCCTGTAAAGGATGTGAGAAAGTTGCCTCGAAGAAAAAGTAACTGAAAAATGGTCAGAATAAAACCAACCTGTTCTTACCATCCCCTAATATATTAATTAAAAAATATTTATATTAAGATTATATTCTCATAAAAAAAAAAAATTTAGCTATTTATAAAGAGCTCTGAGAATATTTCTCCAACTTTAACAAAAGTTTCTACCAATTTTTTTTTCGATTAAAATAATTTTTTCGATGATAAATTTTTTTTCCCCAGATACTTCCTTCAAGACTTCAAAATCAAGTTATAGCTGAAGGGATTAGCGCACGCGCGTGTGTGTTTGTTTGTGTGCAGTGTGCGTAGGTGTGTGTGTGTGTGGTGTGTGTGTGTGTGTGTGTGTTGTGATGTGTGTGCGTGTTGGTGTGTGTGTGGTGTGTTTATTTCATGTGTATAATTTTACTTAAAAAAAGAAACTCATATAATTAGGAATGATTTATTTATTCATTTATTTATTTTTTAATTTATTGGTATTTATTAAAATATTTTACATTTATTCACAAATAAAAGATTATTATTGTTATATAGAAAATAAAACAATGATAAGAAAAACATTTTAGAATAAATTAAAACATCTAAACAGTAACTTTAATATTTTAAAGCTAACAGTAATATAATAATATATATTATATATATAATATATATATATAATATTTATATATATAATTATATATATATTATATATATATATATATATATCTATATATACGGTTATATATATATTAAATATATATATACTATATATATATATATTATATATATATATATTATATATATATTATAATAATATTATATATATATTATATACTATATTATATATATATATACTATATATATATATTATATATATATATATATATATTATACAACTTAATATAAACACATTTAAAATAAAAATATATATGCAAAGAAAATACACATAAAAGGAAAACAAAAGAGTTTGACCTTTGAATCCTTTACGGGTAATAAAGAGAAAACGTCCCGCACTTTCGCTTCAAAACATCTTGAGAGGGAGATACACACCTTGGACCCGTAGGGGAATATCAACCCACTTCAGCCCATTCACGCTTTGAAAACGTTCCCGAGGCTTTCTCATTCTCATCCTTTGGTAAACCATATAATTTAAAAGAAATTAACACCTCATTTACCATAATAATAATAATAATAATAATAATAATAATAATAATAATAATAAAATAATAATAATAATAATAATAAATAATAATAATCAATAATAATAATAATATAATCATAAATAGATAATAATACATAATAAAATAAGAATTCGGAATTTATCTCTTCATACTTGATACATCACAAAGCACCTGTCAAAAAACTAATTTGCAAGTTATGCAAGTTAAACTTATTCATAAGAAAAATAATAAATTAAAAACCCTACTAAAAAATACGCGTAAACCGTATAAAATAAATCACAAGAAATTTTCAACTAAAGTACATCGAATTATGTCTAGAATTCAGTGATCTCCCAAACTTTATTAGATCGCGTACCCCTAAGACGAAAATAATTATATGTTGTACCCTCTATAGGCCTATAATATAATAAAATATAATATAATATATAATTAATATAATATATATAATATAATACACAGCTACTAATGAGAGAACGTCACACTCACGTGATACTCGATCATACACTCGTCAGAGTGATGTGGGCCTATTCTTTTGGGCGTCTCCAAAGTATCACTTTGACGTACCCCCCCAGGTACTCGTACCCTACTCGGAGACCACTGGTTCAAGATTCACATTCTGAACTATATAATTTAGTCAAGAATTACCCAATCATGTTATAAAATTATTTTGCGATATTTTATTAGAATATAAACACTGGACGGAAAAAAAATTGGTTGTAGATATTTTTACATTAAAAAAAACAAAAAACAAAATCTAAAAATCTATTTTTAAGAAAACTAAAATATAATAAAATATTAAAAAATTTCAAAAAAATATAATTTTTATAAGATAAACTGTTATTCTATTTAAGGATTAATATTTTGCATATACAACAAAGTGTAACATCTAGATAAATAATACACATACACAAATAATTAATATATTATATATATATATATATATATATATATATATATATATATATATATATATAATATACTATATAATATATATAATATATATATAATATATATATATATATATGAGATAATAATAAAAATAATAATCTTAATA
Source organism: Trachelipus rathkii (assembly GCA_015478945.1). Classification (NCBI taxonomy): domain Eukaryota; kingdom Metazoa; phylum Arthropoda; class Malacostraca; order Isopoda; family Trachelipodidae; genus Trachelipus; species Trachelipus rathkii. Next base: position 7,128 of record JABUQX010131140.1, on the reverse strand, counting down.
ATAAAAATAATAATAATAATAATAACATTAGCGCTAAGCGATTGTCATGAATGTATTCTACGTACCTAACGTCAAGTAAATAATATAAATAATAATAATAATAATAATAATAATAATAATAATAATAATAATAATAATAATAATAATAATAATAATAATAATAATAATAATAATACCCGCTACTTAAAATAGGACACACAGTTAGCTATTATTAGTCTGAGACCAATTCTGGTAACACAAATGAATCTATACGAATGTATAAATTTTTATTATTACATGTAAAATTTTGTCTTAAATTAAAACTATGCAAAGAAATTTGTATACTTGTGAAGGATATACAAAATAATAATAAGTGTTGTCATATTGTCATCATAGTAATCACCACTCTGCATGATTTTCAAGTTTTGCGTCTTCATATGTTTTCTCATCAGTTTTTCACGCTGATTTCAATCTTGTTAACTGGTTCTTCTAGTAGCGTATTGGTTTCTTTTATGGTATTATAGTGTTGTTTTTTATTTATCGTATAGTGAAATATGTGAATCTGACATGCAGATGCAGAAGACACTCGTGATTATGATGATAAGATGATATAAGCGTAAGCACAATACAAACAACAACTCCCCGAATATGAAAAGAAAAAAAATAATATGTGATATTTTAATAATAAAAAAGATGTTTTATGGGATTGAATGGCAAAGACAGACCGTACTTATTTCATTCGTATAATTATAGGAGTGCTAATAGTTGGGAGGTGGAAGCATTTCATGCAGCACCCGGCGCGACCCGTTATGCATAGAGTGAACTATAGGGTGTATAATAGGGTAGAGCTCCCTAATTGGAGGCGTGCTAGGTCTGTATGATTCTAGAGAATCTAATAAAGAAGTAGCGTTGTGTTATGGTGACGCGTGTATAGACGGGTCTGTAACTAGCGTCTGTGTAAAAAGTAGGATCCTAAAAAATTGAAGTATTGTGTCCCTTATGGTTGATGATTAGTTGCTGAAGCCGGTGCTTACTTTATTATAGAATTTAAGAGAATAATATACAATTGTTAGCGGTAATTGGAGGCAGTGTGCAAAGAGTGATGATTGATATACGTAATTTATGAACCTTTCCTCTAGTACTGTTATCGTTATAACAATATTTATATTTCATGATGTGCGTATGATATTGAAACATGGAGTGGCAGGGAGGGGATACGTTATGAAATGATATAGTACTTGTATGAGTGGTGCTGCGCCATATTCGACAATATATAAGCTACTGTCTCTCACGAGGCCCAGAATGTTATAGATAATATGTGCGCGCTCTCGCGCCTGATGCAGAGTTTCTGAATTGGCTAGGAAAATGGAACAAAGGACTTAGGGAGAGGTGAAGTGGGTAGGAGTAAACTAGAAAGTCATTAGTTACCTTCCCTCTATTTCTCAAATTGATACTATGGATTTGCTAAAATCAGCGAAAGGTCAGTGAACATTAATTTTTTGAGAATCGGGAGCCTACTTCTTAAAAAAAACACAATTTATATGAATAATAGAAATCTTTAAAAAATTTTCGAATTTTTAAAAATAAAATTACGAAAGGAAAACTAGGTCCTTATAAATTCCTCTCAACCTTTCCACGCTACCTCATTAATATGTCTAGATTCATTGGGTCAGTCCGTAACAAGATGTGTGCTGGCTTGGGAAAATTATCACTTGTTCATTGCTGGAAACAACCTGCTGAAAACACACCGAGGTTCGAGAGATGCTGCCCAGATGCCTAGTTGTAGAAGTGTTGTAAATAAACGGACAGATTGAGTTTTGAAAAAGATATGGAAATAATATCGTATGTGTAAGAGTAATGAGCGATTTCTGGTCAATTGTCCGTTAGCATGTGGTAGAGAACAATGTACATCAGTATTTCCGTGAATTCATATGTTATGCATGAGTCATTGTTTGAAAAAATAGAAACCTGAATACGTCTGAAGAAGTTCTCGTGCAGCTAGACTTGGAACACGTGTCTGAGTTTAAATATTTGAGGTTGCCCGACTATTATACTTTGGGAAATGGAAAAGGGAACGGTATGTAATCTGCTTTGCATGCAAATGCAATGATAAGAGATATTGGAAGATGTTTGTGTCTTTCAGTCGCTGTTCTTAAAGTAGGAGAGAAAGGAGTTGTGTGATATGCGACAGGAAATACGGTGGCTGTTGAATGCAATAAATCCCGTTTGGATTGTGTTGAGTGATTCACCTACCTGTACAATTATAGGGTAACTAATATGCTCATGTCTGAAGTGCGCCGCTATGTCTAGTGTTCTTACGTTATACTGTGAGGCCCATAATGTTCCGTTATCTCTCCATGTTACTATTTTGTATTAGTAATGTGAGACTTTTTAGTGGGGTGTGTGTGTAATAGAGTGGAATACTGGAACGAGGTATTGTAGATCGTTTAAAGTTCTAATGTGCGCGACAGGACCAGTAGAACCCAGAGTCTTTTTCAGTGGGATGTAGAAGTGTTGTGTTCAATATACGGAGCGAGTGGTTGAGAAGAATTGGATTAAATGAGGAGATGGTTTGGAGAATATGCTTGAAAGCTCAAGATGAACGAGATACCGTGATATTAGAGGAATTGTTATGTAAGAGTAAGGTTGTGTGAAACGAAAGGGTCTTCGCAGTAAATGCATATGGATATCGCTGAGTGAGAAATAAGATGAAAAGTGAACGGATGTTAAGATACAGGGTGATCTTAGTGTCTCTCGCTAGTTGTGACAGCAATGGGAAGGGCTAATATGTTAGTAGTATGGAAAGGTATTTGGGGGTTCCGGAGCTATGACGTGGGAGAATCACGTTGCGGATTCTCGAGTTTAAATTAATTGTTAATAGGAAGTGGTTGTGGAGTTGGTCTGGGGATAATTACGATCCTTGGGGCATGTGGAAAAGGACAGCGAGTATGGAGTGGCGCAGAGTACAAAGAATAAAGTGGATTGAGTCGCTAGGAGTAAAGAGAAGAGCAAATGGTTCTGGTGGGAATGACAGGGAGAGGCTGGCGTGAAAGCGTGGACAAGAATATGTTGTAATATTGAGTTTGTTTGACAGAGTAGACTGGAATTGAGAAATAAACTAATTGGGCGAACCTAATAGCTAAGGTGCCAGTGTTGTAGAATGTGTGTGGTGGCGCTAAGGGTGTTTTACCATTTTTGTGCGGGTGAAGGATACATGTTTGTTTACCTTTTGTGGCGCTGTTAATGTCTATACGTGTGACATCGAGAACGTATGCGTCTGGGGTGAAATAAGAACTAGAACTAGGCTACTTGACGATTAATGCCATATATAGATCGTATGAGAGGAAGCCATCGCTTTCAATGTGTACACGATAAGGACACTCTTCAGGGTCCCGGTCGTTGGAGTAGCTCTGTACTGAGGTGTGTTTGATTTTAGTAGTCTAGGAAAACATTTGGCATCTCCTGACAAACGGATAGTTACATTGCAGGAATCGAAACTACTTAATATTAGTATATGAAGTTATAATGAAGGTGGGGCATCAGGCGTGAAGAAAGGCGTGGTACGTAAGGAATCATTGAGGCGATATTTTTCTTATAAATCGACTGAATAAGGTACTGTGTCTTAGAATGTCTTCAACTACTTCTTTTGCTTCGTTCCCGTATTGCATTGTCACGGGCATCCTCTTCAATGCTCCCCGAGGTCTTGAAGCAGAAGGAGGAGAAAAAGCAAGGGAAGAATAGATTGGAGTATGTATAATATATATATAGTAGATAATATTAATTATATACTATATATATACTATTATTCGTAATGTAATATACTTGAATTTATAGTAATTTATATTGTAGGTCAGTATATTATATAGTATACGGATTATATATAAATATATGTAAACATCAGTTTGAGTGATATAACTATATAACTAGTTAGAGTATTATAATTATACTATATATTTGATTGTATCGTCCATTACGTGATGAATCTCTGATAACCCGTATAGGTATACTGTATATATAATAGAGGCGTAATAACGTTATATTTAAAATTAAAGTATTAGGTAATATATTGTAATATAGTTACTCTGTACTATTATGAAATATAAGGGCTACATAAATGGTGGCATGCATAATAATTACTGATAGAGAAAATTAGGTATATTTATATTAGAAGTTTTATGAGTACTAATGGATGAGCTAGATAGGATTAAGTATCAAGAGTTGATATTAATCACTGTGAATTAGTGCAAATTTGGCTTTAATTTATGGTCATCCCTCCCTATCACCGACCTATATCATTCTGCTTTAAATCATATTTTTACATTCTGATAAAGAACGTCCTTTTTGCATGTATTCATATATCGTTCCGTCTCCGCGCGAATTCGGAGGTAGCTGAAATTTTGTGACGAAACTGCAACTGAAAAGAGCCAGAGGCTCGTGTTAGAAATTGACTGAAAGGATCATCATTGGAGAAGTTCGCTGTGCAACTTTCGACGATATGCCATAGTGGAGGAACAGAGCCACTGGCGTGTCCATTCGGCGGGCATATACTACAAGGAGGCAAGGTCTGGCCAATAAGTCTGGCCCGTTCTTGCGCGAATGGTGGTTTGCTTCTATCACAAGCGCATGATCCAACTAAGTCCTCCTCTACAAGAAAGGAGCTCTTCGTCGGCAGCCTCTATGAACGAGATGATTCTCCTCTTCTCCTATACCATACATATAAGAACGGATAACTGCTAATTTCACTATTTTAACAGGGAAAGATTGTCACCCTCGGACAATTTAAGGTCAATTAATTTTTCCTAAAACTACTTTTTAATTGGGACAATCGACGAACCCATTCTTGTTTCTGACGCAATGCGAAGTGAGAAGAGGCCAGCCAATCAAACTGCTATGGCTTTCTTTTGACGACCTTCTGTGATCGTCTCAGTGTCTTTCTGCTCACAGTGACAATATATTTGACCATTTTTAGTGAATTATCGCATGCTCCGGAAATAGCCAATAATGGTACGGGAACGTACACATACCTTCACCGTAGTAATTCCACCGCAGATCATGGTGTCTAGTTTAAAGGTGCTAAGTTTGCAGGAAAGAGAATATTGAGATTTCAGAAAGTGGTCTAGAGAGAGATGATGAACTGTTATTTCGATACGATACTTATACTAAGACACTAGAGCTTCTTGAGGAGTAGTGGAAATGGAATCATAGTCATAGTATATTAATATATAATAACAACTATATGGGATTAATTTAAAGTGGATAACTGACTCAAGAATAGAGTCAATCGGCAGTAAGACCCTATTATTATCCATGTATTTTATGAACAATATAGATTATTTACATATGTTAAATCAATTTTTGATAAGATGTTGTCTTTGAGGTAAATGTTACTGTATTCACAATAATGTGGTGAGTTCTATCCCGCTCAGTATTCTACTTGTATTTTTATTAATATTAATATATTACATTATAATGTATATATATATACTCATATAATATATAAATATAGTAGCTATATATATAATACTAGTTAGCATGATGATCCAATCAAAGTGATATAAAGAATTAAAATTCAATAAAGTTATATATAAATTGTTAATTTAAGATATTTGATCGAGAAAAAGTTAACCATAATAAATAAATTATTACTTTAATAAATTATATAGATATATAATAACATACCAATTAAAAACTAAAATAAACTTAATTGATTAAATTTATTATATATATTAAATCATAAATATAAAAATAACTTACTACACATTTTGTAGAACTCAAATAAAAATATTCATTAGCATTCAGATACTTAAAATACATAATTTTAATCAAAATCACTATTATAATCATACTTTCATATATTAATTAGATATAATTACTGAAATACTTTGATTACTGAGAGTTCCTTTTTCACCGAAGGATATCTTGTAATATATACCTAGAGACAAGACAATACCGATATGACCGAGAATATAATAAATCAGCTAACCCTTAATTCCTTAAATTAGTTAACATTGATTTACGATATTAAACCATACTTAATCCTAAAGAAAATCGGTTAACTCTTAATTTCCCTTAACAATAATAAAGTGTTTTCACGAAACATAAAGAACTCTACGGAGACGTATTAGTAATAAATAGTGGTGGTAAGGAATAGTCGTCAGAACGTCATGGAGTTTCTACTTTCTATAACCTTTTATTGTCTGGATACATTGGTATTCTTTTCATACTACTAGTACAAAGTCTTCAATGGTCTTTTAATTTGTTTTTGTTTCTCTTTCGGCATATACAACGAGATCCGAACCAAAGTCTTTTGACAGTTTGAATTCTTGCCTCTCCTTGTCAATACCGTTGTTGTTCTATAATGTTTAATTCGCTACTATTTCACACTAGTGCTACAACTATAGACTCTTATTTTTTTTATACAGAAAATTATTTACCACTGTTCAGAAATAAAGGAAGCTCTCAATAGCTTCTTTGCTCATTGTCCATTTTTAACTATGTTCTATGTTTCGTTAATTTAATTTATATCCACTCCGTAATTTTTTTCAAAACATATTGAAGATAAACGATAACTCCATAATAATCATATCCGTCTAATTGATGTCAACCTTTATCCTTATTTTTTACATTATATTTTTCATGCTGTTACTTTTGATTGTTCTTTATTGTTATTTATATCTCAATCAATACTTTTACTAGTTACAAATATTTTCTATTTAAGCCTAGATGCTTCGGCACTTCGAATTTAAACTTACTTTTATGAATAGAAATTTGAGTGTTCTTTAAATCCCGACCAGATATGCATAGGAAGAAAGAACCTAGATGCCAGCATGGACCTACCAGAAGTAAAAAAAGTAGTTACACAGCCTATTAAAAGAGAAGTCACTAACGAAAGAGGTCAAATTAAGAAAAATATGCAAGAAGACTCACGACTAATAGATGAGGAAAAATAAAGAATTAAGAAAAAGAAACAAAAAATTGAAGGCATCAACATTTTAACGCCTCATATGTAACACTAGCACTATGAAAGAACTATAGATAAAATTCAGAGAAACACAAATGACATGAAATACTGAAAATCCCGCACGGTTATAATACAAATATCTCGATAAATTAAACGATAAATCAAAGTGAAAATCATAAGTATACACG
>JABUQX010131139.1:47500-56206 GCA_015478945.1 Trachelipus rathkii | reverse complement strand
ACTACAAGTTGTCCAAATAGTACGATTGAACCTACTATGTCACATAGGCGATTGGGTCTGATCTCTGACCCATAGGAACGAGTTGAATTCTCGATTCCTTTTCTGCCTAAAACGTAACCTAAGAAGCTTTTCAATATCTGAAGAAGTTTGCTACTTTTTTATTCAAATTTTAATAATAATTTTTCCCAACTGTAATCAGACGGACCACTGTGTAAACAGAAATTTAAACTGGGGTTATTGGATGAGCAGTCATAGACTAAACGAAGTTTAGTCTAGAGAATTTTGCGCCACCCATTGATGGGTAGTAATGTTAACTTGTGCTCAGATGGAGGGGGGGGGTATCACTTCCTCATGAAGTCAAGGACAGCGTCCTTTATTACATGCTTATATATGAGTTTAACAATCGGTCACCTGAGCCGTTTCAGTACACATAAAGCGACGTTCGACAAAGAACTAATTATCGGGTAAGTGATGTTTTGACGCCCATTGGCGAATGGACACTACATATTCCCATTTATGAAGCGCAATTTTCCTTAAATGATTCAAGGGAGTTTTGTTCAGCTTAGAAGTAAACTGCTCATCAGAATATTCCAATATGAAGAGAGACATAAACGATCGAGTGTCTTATGAGTTTTTGTTATAACTCCTCCTCTTGATCACAGAAGAGGGGAGGGTCTCATCTGAGTAAACATTTATATTCTATATTTTTTAATTAACGGCAGAATCAGTACTAGAAGCTTCAGCTAAGCAATAAAATATTTGATCAATATTTTTAATGTGTAGATTCTCACAAGTCTCCGAGAGGACAAAATTCAATTTTTTGTACTGTCGAGGGGAAATAATAATTTTTTTCAGAAAGGTGATGTTCATCACCAACCTCAGTTGAAATTCATATTTTTTGTACTTTTAATGGGGGAAACAATTTCACAAGCCTCGTCCGAGGCAGACAAAACCTTAAACCTATTTACTAAATCTAAATATTCCTCTTGGGAAAAATATGAAAGTTGATGCGCATTATTTACAACTTCCCCTCCCTCGGCATCTTCGAAGGGAGGTGAAGGATTTAAATTTAAAGAGTCCTCTGCCTCAGTTATAGAGAGGGGAGGATTTTCACTTAAAGCTAATGGTTCTTCCTCCTCAATTATAGGGAGAAAGGAAGAATGATCAATATTTTTATGATTAGAATGGCTAAAACTAATTATAGGATCAAAAAATTGGACTTCGGCCCTAAAAGAAGATACAATAGTGACTTGAGAATCGGTGCCACCAGAAGCAAAGGGTAATTTGCCCCATATAATATTACCTACATTTGTTTTTAATGTTTATTTTCTCATATGATTGGAGAAAATGGGGGAGGTTGTCGGATCCGAGGAGTAAGCCAATGTCCGTAATAACATCTGATGTTGGATAAGGATTGGCAAGTGGGATACGATATTGTCTGAGCATTTGTGTGGTCTTCACAAGCCCAGGTATTTTAAGATCGTTGGGGAGGTGATCTACTATAACAGCAGAAATAGGTATCACCCTATCCTTGGTACTGATGTTTAAGGTGACCACATCATGTACCGAAGGAGTGCCTTTTTTGTTAATTCCGTTTATGGAGATGTTAATAGTGGAATGGGGAGTACAATTTAATGTTTTAACTACTGATTTTGAGACCAAAGTGAGTTGAGATCCTTGATCGAAAATACTTCGAACCAAGATGGGTTTGTCTCCTTTATTTATTTTTAAATCCGCTATGGGAAGAGCTACACCGTGGCTCTGAGCCAACAAGGTGGAGGTTAGGTGGTTTGAAGCGGATTGGGGTACAGTTGTAACATACTCTGGTTTTTTATATTGGGGACAAAGAGCAGTATGATGTTCTGGAGACTGACAAGTATAACACTTTTTAGTGTTTTGGCAATCAGGTGTAGGATGGTTGGCACCTAAACACTTTCGGCACCAACGATGATTGTTAACTAATTGATTACGAAGTTCAAGGGTATTTAAAAAACTACAGTTGGCAGTGTAGTGACTGCTGTTACAGAAACGGCATTTTATAAAATTATTTTGACTATTGGGGAAGTTATTGTTATTATAATTATTATTTGGCCGATTTTGATAATTATTTTGATTGTTATTATAATATGGGGGTTTATTTTGATGGTTAGGGATTATTGTTAAACCTATTAAAGTTGTTATTAAAGTTAGGTTTATTTTGGTTAGGTTGGTAGTTTGGTTTATTATTGGACTTTTGAGATGGTGAGTTCACATTTGTATTTAATATAGTTGATTGTTTGGGTTTGGCCCCTTGTCCCTTCCATTTATTATTGGAAGGTGAAGTATGCTCAGATTTTTTAGGGGGATTTTTATTGTCCTTGTTGGATAATGTTTGACCTGAGGCCTCTAAAACTGATAAGGCCTGGTTTAACATATCAAAAAGGAAATCAAGGGTCCAGTCTTTACCGACATGTTCCCATTTAACCTTTTCTTTAATTTGTGAAGGCAATTTTTGGGCCAGTAAAACACCCAAGATAGTAGAGCCAGTATCGTCATTGACGGTCAAGCCCTTGACTTTTAAAGATTCGACATAGCAATGTACATCGGCTTTAAAAGCATACAGATCAGAGTATTCATACTTTGGTGGGGTTAATGTAGTTAATTTTAATATTAAGGTCTCCTTGACCTTTGCGGGGCTATCGAAATCCTTTTTAAGAAGACCTCGAATAACTTTATAATTATCACCGGTGATGGCATAGCCAGATACCATCTGTTTTGCTGTGCCTTGAAGGCAGTCCAATAATAAATCAAGTTTACTAAGGTCAGAGTAATTCTGACCTCCGACATAGTTTTCAAATGATTCAATAAAAGAGGCATATTCTAAAATATTGCCACTAAAAGTAGGTAGTTTTTTAATGGGGCGTTTAAATGCTTCCGGCTCTCTAGGGGTAGCCGGGGCAATCGGTGATGTAGGACGCGAAGCTGGTCGCGAAGGTGGTTTAGTAAGTTCTTTAATTTTATGTTCAATGGCGCTGATGGAATCAAAAATAGAAGCATGCCTTTCGTACGTAATGTTGCCATCGATTAAAAGATTTTCCTCGTCAAGGAAATTTGCGATGTTATCATCAACTTCTGTTAGTTTAATGTCTAAACTTTCTAATCTTTTTATAAGAGAATTCAATTTGGGAATATCGGGGTTGGCAACCATTAATTGGGTATTAGTATCGTTAACTGTCTTTGTGACATGAGAACGTAACAATTTGCGCGATTTTTTGAATGCTTCGTATAGTTTAAGGTCACTATCTGACAGATCAGACATGGGGGAAGCCATTAATCAAATTTTAAAATATTTATAAATAGAAAAAATATTATATCTTAAAAATATTAAAAATATTTTCAAATCAAATAAAATGTGTCCATAATACAAGGAGTAATTTGTATTGTACAAGTACAAGTACTTAGTACAAAAATAATGTGTCTTGAGACACAAAAAGATATTAAAATTTTCAAAACTATAAGATTAAATGTAATTTATAATGTTCAACAAAAAATGTTGAACCGATGAACCGGTCTCAGATGTACCGGTATAAAGCGCTGGAAATATTGTATAAAAAATTTATACATGAACTCTCTGACACAAAAAAAAAAATTTAAAAAAAACTTTAATTTTAATATTAATATATATATACCCGGTAAAACCGGTAAAATGTGAATACCTATACGAAGTATCACTGAAAATATATAATTAAATATAGAGAGACAAAGACATTTATTTTATAGAAAAAAAAGTTTTCTCTTAATAATATCTGTGAGATTAATTATCCATGAATATAGAACCTATATAATATTTTAATATATAAATATATATATTTTATATATATATATAACTTATATATATATATAATATATAATAATATATATATATAATAATAATAATAATTTTATGATATAATGTTATCAAAAAATATTTAAGGATAACTTAATATAAGAATTGTGTTATATCACACAAACATTATATAATAATGAACTTAAATTATTAAAACGTATGCTTTTTCCTACATACAACAAGAGAGTTCAAACAAATCCAATTGAATGAAAAATAATTTATTTTATATATATATATATATATAATATTAATAATAATATATATATATATATATATTTATAAAGTGCTTAAAAATATGTAAATTTAATATTTTAAAGATTATTTTCTCTATGATAACATTAATGTATTAAAACTTGCTATCTAAATTATTTATAAAATTTTATTAATTTAATTTATATATAATAATATTATATATATATATATATATATATATATTAATTATATATATATATATATATATATATATATTAGTATATATATATATATGTTTTGAATATTAAAAATATTTTTACTAAAATATTTTTTAAGAAAAGAACTGTAGTAAGTATTTATTTGAAATTTTTATAATTTTTAAGTTTTTCGATACATATTCCCCTAAATTGGGGGGAAATTTTTTTTAAAAATTCCCCGAAAAAATTAATTAAAATTCTAATTGAATGCCCTCTATGAGCAAAATTGTATGTGAGACTGGAGACTATGTCTCTCATAAGCTCCCACACACAAAAAAAAAATAAAAAATAAGTTATTTAATATTTACAGTATTGGTGAAGCTCGATAAATTTATTGTTAGGTAATATATATAATGACCACAAGCACAAAATATAATTATTATAAAAAAAATATTATAAAAATAGTTTAAAAAAGCGCCAAAACGTTCGGTAAGTAAAAAATGATTTCTAAATTCTTATAAAATTTGGAGTGAAAGTCGTGGCCACAGTTTTTAGGCAACACGACGATTGGGCGCCACTTAAAATGTGGGGATTATGACCTAATCTCAGGTAGCTGGGCTAATGAAGATCAGATCACAAATCTACATTTTTTCCTAACTTCAGACAAATCTCAGACGCGTTACCACTCCCATCAGCTTGAAGGACCAAGATAGTGAAATATAAATTTTATTAATATATATTATATATATATATTATATATAGATATATATATATAATATATATTTATAATATATTAATATATATTTATTATATATAATATAATAATAATATATATATATATAAATACTCGGGGCATCTTGTGACCAGGTAATAATATATATATACAAAACGAATGAAGAATAATTATTGACTCTGTAATTTACTGCCTATATAAACCGAATGCCCATAAAAAGGACCGAGTTTTTATGATGATTTTGGGGACGAAAAAGTTTTGTCGTGTATTAAATTTAATTGAATATTTATTTTTTATCTTTTGTTGAAAGTTTACTGATGTGTCTCTTTTATATTGGAAGTCGCTTTAATATTTGAAATTATATAGCTTTTATTGTGAAGTTATTGTGAAGGTAAGATTATGTAACCACGAAATAGAACAAATGTAGTATGATTTTTTGATATTGAAAATATTTATATTTCGGAAGTGGGACAAAGGTGAAAAACTCTGTCAAATTCGAAATAATGAACAATAATATAACAATATTTATGTGATAACTGGTAACAATAAAGGAGCATACTACTAAGAACTTTCTATAATTAGTACTACTAAAAGCAATAATAATATAATAAATTAATTTAATAATATAATAATAATAATAATAAAGAATAATAAAATAAGATATAATAATAATAATAATAATAATATATAATAATAATAGAAAGCAATATATAACTACACTACAATAAAATAAATCATGATATAATAATAATAATAATAATTATACTAAAATGGTAATATTATCAGTAAAATTTACCAACAATAATTATTATTTGAGAAACTCAATCTCTAGATGCAAAGCATTCTAGAAGAAAGACAAATTTCCAATGTAATAACTTGTACTTAATTTCCTAATGCTATCGTTCGTGGTACCGAAACGAGGAATACAAGAGACCTATAAGCAAAATTCTACTTCGGAAACAAATTAATACTACAGACATGATGAAGCCTCTGTCGAGGGTTAAAGACTAAATATTTGCTCACCACCAGGGTTAAACTATGCCTACCATTACCACTAGTTACAATTACATGCACGTGATTTGGGGAAACCGCGAAATGTTACACAATTTTTGAAAACTCGCTGAACTTTGGTCAATTAATTTTATTATTTTGTGACAAAAACTAGGATGTAATATAATATAATATATATATATATATATATATATATATATATATATTATATATATATATATATATATATATATAAATATATATATTAATATATATATAATAATATATTAGATATATATATATATATATATATATATATATATTATATATATATAAATATATTATATATAATATATATATATACAGTATATTATATATATATATATATATATAAATATATATATAATATATATAATATAAGTATATATATTATATATATATATAATATACGATTTAACCTCAAGGAATATATTTATATAATAAATTACAGAAAGAAGGCTAAATAAGATTTGGTAAGAGATAGTTATTTTGGTAGCCGATTTTATTTTTGTCAATTTTACTTCGAGAATTTTGGTCACTTGAACATTATAAAGCCGATTTTTATATTTCTAAACAAATTATTTATAATTTATTATATATATAATTTAACAAATATATATATAGAACGATTTTCATTTATAATATTATAGGGGAATGTGTTATAATAATATTTTTATGATAAGAATCGATCCTATGACGACTCAAAAATCAAATTTCACGTATGAAATATTGAACAATATTTAATTTTGATTTATAGTACTATTTTCGACTTCCTAATTTTTACGCTCTTTACAATTTATAATTCAAGTATTCAATATAATAAAATGTCTCATTTTTTTACGGATAGGAAACTATGTAACAACCTAAACTATCAATGAAAATTTCTAATTTCAACAAATGTCGATTACATTCTCCATTTAAGATTTATTTAAAACTTTGTCTTTTTGATTACCCATTTTTATTTTTCTACAATTATTTTTCTTCCAAATTTTTGAATGAAAGGTTTTATAATTATTCCTTTGTATTCTAAATTTCCCAAAATCTTCTTATTTTCAATTTTTCCCTTTAAGCGTTTTACTTACTTTTGAGTACGAATTATGTTTGTATTGTAAAAAAATAAACAAAAAATTAAATGTCATCACGTTGGATAAAAAAGAATGTGTGTGGAAATATTATACTTTTTAAGCTTTCACCGAAGAGAGAGAGAGAGAGTAGAAAAAAGATAATAAAAACCTGAAGAATCCCAACCGTATACATAATAAAACTGACCTAAATTGAGACGATAAAAGGCGATTTGAAAGGTGATTTGCACAGATATTTGGTCTGGTGATGGAAACCAGTTACCGCATAACCGTAGGCGAACCGGATTAATTCAAACCTTTGCGGATTATTCTATAAAAAACACCACAATATTATATATTATAGCAACTCTGGGTCCACATCAAAAATTGAAGTTATTCCAAATAGAACAATCAATCAGAAGAGACTGATTTGATATATAATGTCAAAACACTTATCAAAAATTAATAATTAAACGAATCAAAACTGAAGCCTTTTTTGCTAATATCTGAAATAGGAGAAGGGTGACACGAAGATTATGAGGATTCTAGTTGTCCAGAAAGGCATAAAAAAATTGATATTAACTAACAAAATTCTTAAATAACCATTAACGGTAGAAAGTTTTATTGCGCGCCCTGAATTATAAAAAAAAAGATCCAAAGGGCCCTAAATAAGTTCAACATTGTCGCTTCCGAAATAGCGATGATGCCTCTAAAAATGAATGGTGGAGACCCGTCTTTAAGGATAGCCTCGAGAAAAAATATTATCTACTTAACTGCATTATAAATGAATCTTGTAGAATCTCTTTCGACTCGGAATGCAAATTATGGGAACGGAGTCGACTGATGAGAGTGCAGTAAAATTAAGAATAGTGATCACTCGGTCGTTCTCGTCACTTTTATAGTCCACGGAGAAAGACGCCGATGGGTTGACGGTTAGTGATTAATCAAATAAACATCACTTTGAATTAATAATGTTACAATTACGAATTTGATATCAAAAGATAGCAAATTTCAAACTATATACTAAATAAATAAATTTATTGAATAAATTGATATGAATTTGTTACAAAAAGTATCGAAAGTTGTATGATGGCGCCGGGTTAGCAACTGATCACGGTGTTGGCTAGACTCGGGAGATTGTGTTGAAGTCCTGCTAGAGATTATAATATAATTAAATTTTTTAATTGGATAATTATTAATTTTAAACAACCAGTAATAGAACCCAGATCTTTTCGAATTAATTTGATGCAAATCAAGTCTCTAGCACAATTGTGAGCTAAAATATGTTCATACTTTGATATAGAAAAAATGAAAGGTCAGCTGGTGTCAATACTTGATTTCGATTGAAGGAGGTCAATGACACTTACGTAAATGAAAGATTGGAGTGTTAAAATCAACTTGAAATACTAACAGTCTGGCACTCATGGATACCTAGTTAAACGAAGAGGCGAGGGAAACTTCCGAAAAATGAAATCTTCAAAAATCGAAGGCCTATTGCAAGGGCTTATTGTAATTATAATTATTTAACTAAACTTCTATTATTGTAGAAATTTATTCCCAAAAGAGCTATATCTTGAATTATAACTTGAGACAGTTATGAAATTTCAAAACTTTGATCAAAAGAAATAA
>JABUQX010131139.1:40000-42500 GCA_015478945.1 Trachelipus rathkii | reverse complement strand
TATTGAATATTAATTTTATATAACTTTATTTAATGTTTTAGCATTATTAATAAAAATGAAGTGAAAATAATGCATAATGGACAGTAAGTGATAGATTTTATATTATTAGAGAAAAAACGCTTAAAAACTTATCTATAAAAACACAGCTTTATTTTAAAAAAATGAAAGGCCTAAGAAATTACTCAATTGGAATGTGATTTAAAATTAAGTATTTGGAAAATATAATGTAAACAAGCTTTTCAAACAAATAAATAGGTACGTATTATAATTATTAAAGATGTTCGATGTTCTTAGCTTATATTATATATATATATATATCTATATTTATTATTTAAAATATTATATAATATATATATTAATATATAATATAATATAAATAATATATATATAGTATATATATATATATTAAACTTTCCTTACCCAAGTGTATTCTTCCAGGTACGCCATGATATACTTATATATATATATATATTATATAATATAATATATATATATATATATATATAAATATAGATATATTATATTATATATATATATTAATATATATATATATTATATATAATATATATATATATATATATATATATATATATATATTATAATATTTAGCGGAGATGAGAAGAAAGTTCAGCTTGAAAGGAGTCTATTATAAATTGTTGGCTGTTACTTGAGAAAGTTTATTTATAACATTATATCAAGTAAGGGATTGCAAGCTACGTGACTTACCGTTTAATTTCTGGGATGACATCTTTCAAATGACATCCATTCTGCGCTGATAATGCTCATATCTTGGAGTACTTAAGTAATGAATGTGAGTAGCGGCGCAACATGTCCCTAGACAGACTCATGGGCAATTTACATGACTGATGACATATTATTTTGATACTTTACCATAATGTCTGTTGGGAGATTTTCATATTAAACACATTTGAAGTACCTTCGCCTGGAGAAATTTCATACTGACAGACAATATGGGAATTTTTCATAGTTAATGTAATGATGTAACTTCTAATGTATATGATTTAATTTGAGACAATTTAAGAGAAATCATTGTCTCTCGAAAAAAACAAGATGACATAACTTCTGAAACTTGAAAGAATATTTATTTCTTGATATATATGGCATTCTATTTGCCATTTCGACTGATGTTTTCAACGAAACGATAAGCCACCTAACTAGTGTCGCTAACATTTGTTAAAAGCGGCTTGAAGCGTACCAATTTTCTCTGCTGTAGGTTATTTTATATATATATATATATATATATATATATATATGGATAGGCATAGGCATATATATATATATATATATATATATATATGAAGAAGATATTATATATATATATATACATATATAAGTTAAAATAGTATATATATGTAGTAAAGAAAGAAATATATATGTATATATATATACATATGTTGTTAAATATATATAAGTTATATATATATATATATATATATAAGGTGTATTTATATAGTTGTTATAAGAGCAGCAGAAAGAGCAGCAGCAGAATATATATATATATATATATATATATATATATATATATATATATATATATATATATATATATATTTATATTTCTTGTTATATATATATATATAAATATATATGAGGTAGTAGAAAGTTGGTTACATATATATATTATTATAGAAGTATATATATATTATATATATATATATCTTGATAGGCAATGCAATAAGTTTAATTTGAAGACGTCGAGTGTTCTCCATCTGAGAATGAATGAATTTTAATTTTCACAATTGAGAGAAAAAGAAACTCAATTTCAATTTATAACGTTTCTTATTTATTGGGTTTCGAAATGTAATCTTTTAACGAGAATTTAAATGCAAAATCTTGAAAATTAATTGCCTTGAAATGATTTAAATGACAATAAATTTTCTCAATTTTTTCCCATGGAGACAAAACATTTGTTTCTCTCTCTCTCTCTCTTCTCTCTCTCTCTCTCCTCTCTCTCTCTCTCTCTCTCTCTCTCTACTTACTTAATATGTTAATAACATCTTTAACATACCTTTAACATATCCATTCAAAGGTTTTCTGTATTCCCAAACAAAGTATCATACCCCCTTCACAATTTGAATAAATGACATAAAAACAAAATTTTTGTACAAGGAAACTGAAAATGTTCTTTTATTTCATAAATGAACATTTAAAGTTAACATGAAATATAATCAAAGCATTATGTTCCACTTTATGTTTCCAGACATTGACATATATTCATGAAGAGAATTTAGAACCTGACAACTTTAATATACCTTACAAAACATTGCGCAATAGTAAGATCTTATACTTTGAGAAAATAACCATACCCAACAGAAATACTTTTAGAATTATCACATTTTAAACTTTGTCCACTTTCGTAACATGACGCCATACCTTTCATTCTTGTTCGACATGTATACGTAACTATGTTCACATACCCATATTTAACAAAAACCTTAATAACATACAATTGTATCAAAGAATTTTAAAACATTTTTTC
>JABUQX010131139.1:27500-32500 GCA_015478945.1 Trachelipus rathkii | reverse complement strand
AGAGAGAGAGAGAGAGAGAGAGAGAGAGAGAGAGAGAGAGAGAGAGAGAGAGAGAGAGAGAGAGAGAGAGAGAGAGAGAGAGAGAGAATCAGTATTGTCAAGCCATTATGAGAGAAACCTTTATGAAATAATTGATAATATCATCATTCAGGTGAGGGCAAGATTCTCAAATTTATCGGCCTTAAATTCCTACAGTTAGGGAATCCCACAAAATTCTCTAACTTGCAAAACAAGTTTCCTGAAGAAGACTTAGATTCTTTAATGGCCACATATGGTATCTTTTTTGACAGATCATTTTTACGTAATGAATTAACCGTGATTTATGACCAAACAAATGCTAATCTCTTTCGGAACAAGGACATTCAAACTATTTTAAAAACCATCGTAGAAAATGATTCACAAGATGGGTTTCCTGAATCTTATAGACTTTTTAGTCTGATCGCCACAATTCCAGCAACAACGGCATCTGTTGAAAGAAGTTATTCTTTCCCTAAATCGTAGAGAAGACATCTCTGAAGCATCGACTGGGCAGACTGTTTGGGCCATACTTTTCATAGAAACAGAACTTTTAAGTAAGTTATCAAATCATCCATCCTGGTATGAAAAGATATGTTATAAAATAAGTTCTGCAGAAATAAAGAAAGAGGAATTGGATCTTCTTTCAAGTAGCTATAGGTGAGTATCTTTACATTGACATTTGTATCCCAGTTTCATATATATATATAAGTTATATATGAAAGATAGTAGTATAGAGTTAAGAGCATATAGATATATATATATGCAGTATATATAGCAGCAGTTATATATATATATATATATATATATATATATATATATATATATATGTATATACTGTATATATTTATATATATATATATATATATATCTTTTTTTTATATATATATATATATATATATATATATATATATATATATATATATATATATAATATAACGTAAATATATACCGTATATATATAACATTTAAATTATCTTGAAGTGCCTCCCATGTTTCTGGTTCATATATTGCTAATGATATATATATATATAGTTAAATATAAAGAAAGAATAAGGATGAAAGTTATAATATATATATATATATATATATATATAGCATTATAGTATATGGAGTATATGAAAAATATATAGTATATTATATCATTTCCAAATCACCTCTCTTTCTATAAATTTATATATATATATATATATATAGATATATATAAAAGTGTATATATATATATTATAAATTAAAAATATTTTTTTATTATATTATTATATATATTATTATAGGTACTTATATATAAATACTGGTTAATATCGAATATATTGTATTTATTATATATTATATATTATTATATTATGTAAAATATATTATTATGTTATATTATATATATGAAAAAAAGAAGAATATAAATATATAAAAGTATATATATTAGATATATTATCTATATATATATATATATAAGATATATATATACAAAGAGTTGTTATATATATGATATACATATGCATACATGTTATACACATATTATATATTATATATATTATATATATATGTTACTGTCAAGTGTGGTTTATAAAAACAGCATTAAAAATCAATCCGGAAAGGGAATAACAAAAGTTGAATAAATATTTATTATACGAATATTCATTCTTCCATTCATTCATTCATTCGATGTATTTTTACCTAAAAAGATTTTTTTTCGAATTTCCCTTTACAAGGAAATTGAAAAACAATGAATTTTATATATATATATATATATATATATATATATAGTATATATAAGAGCAAAGTATAAATAAAGTTAGTAGCATATATATATATATATATATATATATATATATATATATATATATATATATATATATATATATATATATATATATATATATATATATGTATATCCTGCGGGATTCGAATCCTCTAAGTCGTTAAAAAAGTGTTTTACCACTAGACCACAACGAGCTAAAAAAGAAAGCTCAATTTTGGAAAAATACTTTCATTCCAAAGAAAGGTAATGATTCACCTTTGTCAAGCTTCCTCGCTCATACTTTGGTTATGGCTTTTAATCAGAGAAAAGATGTTATCGTTTTCATTTAAAACTGTTAACACACTTGCAGTTTGAAAATGCAAAGAATTATTAATCTTTCCTGCGGGTTTCGAGCCCTAGCTCTCGAAGTTACTAAACAGGTGTTTTACTACTAGACCACTGATAAGGTAAAGGAAAGGTCAACTTTGAAAATACTTTCTCACCCCAAAGAAAGATAAATATCAACCTTCTCGGTATGCTCGCCGCTCACACTGTGGGTCAAGGATAAAAACAGGGCTTTTAGTCAGGAGATGTTATCCAATTTATATCTGAAACTGCTAACACACCCCAGATACTGAAAATAGCTATTATGTATTTAGTGACGTCATCATTTTCAAAGGTAATAATTAAAATTATATATTGAGAGAAATATTTTCTTTCATTTTCCTTTAAACTCTTGAGTACATAAACTGTATAAAACCCACACATCAGAAACATCCAAATATGTGATTTCTATATATTCTATATAAGTATGGGCGTTGTCATGGGGGGCATGAAGTATGGGCACTTGCACCCTACTAAATTCTTATAATGAAAATATATTTTTCAAAACCTATAAAGTAATGTAAATGACTAGATGCTTCTTAATTGTACTTTAGTTTCAAAATTATACTTGTTAAGAAATAAAAAATGAATGTATTATTTAACATTTTATCTTTTCAATAAGATTGTTACTAAAAATTGAGAAGAAAATGAACACATCAATATTCCATAATTTTAGTCAGAGAAACCTAGAAACCTAATAGCTGCTATTTATTTTGATTCAAAACTGCTCGATTCAAATGATACCTATAACTTTGCCTCGATTGGAATTTGATATTTTGACAAACAAGAAAAGGCAGTTCATGACGAGTTTCTCCAGTTTGTGGAATTGACTGCAACGGATGCTAGTATTATGACCACAGCAATAAATAACTTTCTGTAGAATAAAGATTCTGATGCTGATAAATATGTTGGACAAGGCTATGATAGTTGCTCAGCTATGGCAGGGAAAAATCCTGGAGTTCAAAAAATAATTGCGAGTAAAGTATAAGAAAGTGATGTTTCTTAAATGTGCAATTGATTCACAAATGAACTTGTGAACGAATTTAATTGTGTCCCAGAAATACTTAAAACAATTTCCACAGTAAGTATATAATCAACCAACTTTCTTCGTGAATCCGTTCTTCGAGGAAAGTATGCCCTAAGCATCCCAGTGTTCTGCGAGACACGTTGGTTTCATAAATACAGAAATATTTCCATATTCAGTTATAAAATTTTGACATCGTCATAGGGCAGCAAAAGATTATCGGAAGACGGTGAAAATGCAATGATAAAAGTTGCTTTTCATCTAAAGTGTTAGACTTATAGCTAAGAATTCCTCATAACTGAAAGCTGTGGTATATGCTTTGCAGTCAAAATGCATAGATAAATTTAGTGTTCCAAATCACATTAAAAAACACTAATAGTTTTGAAAAGTCATCGTGATACTGTAGACTGTGTAGGCAAAGACTTATTAGCTGCTGTCCACATAACTCCTGAGATTATTGGAGTAAACTTACAAATGCCAAAAATTGTAGGACGACAACAGCACTGTCTAAAGTTCAAACCCGCAGTTTGAACCCTAAGAATTTCTTTAAAGAAATCCTTAATCCTTTACTTTAGATTATTTAATAGTTTCTTTGAAGCAGCGATTTTTTGATGAAATTCACCCTCCTTCTCACAGTGTCACTATACTCTTTCATATTGTTTGGCATGAAGTTGGAAGATTATATATAAAAAGCGCATAGTTTTTCTGATTATTATTATCTAAACAATTTTAATAATATGAAAGAGCTATGATGCAGCTCATAATGGATGGAAAAATTAAAAACAAGGAACTGAGCGAATTTGAACTAGCAGGAGTGGTAATAAAGAATTTTCTCAGTTACGAAACATGCTCTTCTCGTTGGTCTGGTTCAATCGTGATCAACGGGTACCATTGAAAGATTATAAATAAAGAGTAAAAATCTGGCTAAAATCAACCATGCCCGAAAACCATCTTCGTGGACTATAAGAATGTTGAGTGCACATAGAAAAATGAAGTTGGAGAATGAGAAGAAGCTTGAATTTCTTGAAATCCAACCATTCTTTTTGTGTTTCAGAGCATTCTGAATGGCTAATGTTTCAGCCTTGATTGCAAGTTTTTCAATATTCATTATTTCCTTATAATTTTCAATAAAACCTTATTCTTGGTTTTCAAACAAAATTCAAAGAGTACTGGGATAAAGGCAGGTTCTCAAATCTTTTTTCTTCTTTTGAAGTTACTTATTATATTGTTAATTACTTGATAATAAAATTTTGTTTTCCAATATTCAGAAAGTTTTGTGTCTAATTAATGACAGATTCACTAAATTGCTCTTTCTGAGAGTCAACTCTGCCAGGTAATCTTTCATTCTTTTTAAGTTATTTTCTTTTTATAGAGACTTTAACAGGTCCAGAGAAATTTTATGTTTCTCTGCGAAGTATTAAATTTTATTAAAGACTGTAGCATTGGTCATAGCTCTTCTCAGAAGAAACAATAGTTTTCGTTATTAATTCATTTGATTGACCAAGGGTTGCATCTGTACATTGAAAGTACTTTCTCAGCATGTTCCTAATTAATAATGCTGAGTGAAACATTAATAAACCAACAATAAAGTTTGTTTCTGTTACGTTAGTCATTGTCCCTATTGCCGTCAAAAAAAATTTATTATGACCATAATTGATTTTTTCTTTTTATATCCTTTGTAATTATTTCAAAATTTTTTAATACAGCTATACAATTTTCATAACGATAATTCCATCTAATTGAAAGTCGGTTTTGATGTTAAGAACTACATGAACTTTCTGAAGTTGGACATAGTTTCAGAGGTGAGAGAAATGAACATTTAATGCCACAAATATATTGAAA
>JABUQX010131138.1:0-57749 GCA_015478945.1 Trachelipus rathkii | reverse complement strand
AAATAATGACTACAAACACAGAAACACACCGAAAATGAACGTTTTAGAGTGCAAAAAAGCTACATTTGGTGTTTATATAGTGAAAATCGGCTGAAAAATTCCTGAATTTTATGCCTATTTTAGGTGGGTTTGCTGATGAAAAACGGGGATCCAGCCCCAGCTCTAAATTGGATCTGCCGATTAATGATTCTTAATTTCACTTGCTTATATAGGAGCTTAAACTTAGAGGTATCCCACCCATTTAAAAGAATACTGTTCTATTTTCGCCCTTTCCTTTCGACCTCTAATATCTTTTCAATTTTAACACATTACTTTCAGATGAATTCGTTATTTTTGTATTCCTGTTTAAAAATCCCCTTTTATCTTTCACCGTCTAAATCCTCCAAATAAATAATTTTTAAACCGTCGTGGAAGTCTCGAATATTGTTAACTTTGAAAACCTCTGTAGACCAGCCTGATTCATAGGCCTTCACTAAACCTTTCCGCCTCTCTGAAAACTCGTACATAATCACCCAAGCATACGCCCTGAATTACTTATAATTTGTCTGACCCTTCGTTGAACTGCGCAATAATCGTTAGGCTTTATTTCAAACATTTCACAGGGTAGAGTTTATATCATGAAACGATCTATCTGTAAGAATAAGCAAGATCTTGGCGTTGTCAAATACTTAAAATATTCATTCGCGGTCATAGTATCGATGCATTTCTCCTTGTAGTGCTTGTACCTCTTTCAACTATAGCTGCTTTAGTTACTGAGAGTATTTAATATCCCATGTCATACTCTTTAGCTAATTCTTGAAATTCTCGGCCTAGAAATTCAGTCCCTTGATCCGTCCACAGCATCCTGGGCAACACCTTCATGCTCTATATTTTTCTCATTGCCTCAGTTACAGTAGCTGACTTTTTATCTTTAAGGTTTTAACCAGAAATATCTAGAATACACATCAATGGTAAAAAGTATGTATTGATACCCATCATTACGAGTTATATTAAACCATTTCGAATAAGTCCAATTGCTATTACGCTATCCGAGATAGGGCTATGTCTTACGGTGGAAATTTTCTAACGAACAGGTTTATGTAGAGAAAGCTTCCTCACCCTCTAAATATTGCTGCCAGCTCTTCTTACCAATGTCCGTAACCTTGAGGCAACCTTGCAACCGCTATAACTATAGCTCCTTCACACATGAATAATACTTATCAACCCACCCCTCACCTCCATGCTGGATGTGACATAAGTAAAACATTTATATAATTAAACATATATATATATATATATATATAAGATTATATATATATATATATAATATATATATATATATATTATATAATATATTATATATATATATATATATATTATATATATATAATATATATATATATATTATATATATATATGCTAAAAGAATTGTAATTTTTTATGTATATTATAGTTATTTATCCCATATGACATATAGGTCAATAATCAAACTGATACTATATAATATTAATATAGATATACTATATATATATAAATATATTATATTATTATATATTAATCATATATATAGATATAATATATATATATATAATATATATATAATATATATATATATATTATTTATAATATATATATAATATATATAACTATATGATATATAATATATATATATATAATATATATATATATATATATATAATATATATATATATATATATTATATATAATAATATAATTAAATATACTAAATATATAATTATATATATATTATTAATATATACTATATAAATTAATATATATAAATAATATAATATAATATAATATATATATATATTATATATATATAATATATATATATTTATATATAATATATATTATATAATAAATAATATATATGTATATATATATATATATATATATATAATATATATTATATATAATAATATATATATATATATATTATATTATATATACTATATTAGATAATATATATTATATATATATATCAATATATTATAAGTGATAATAAAAATAATAATGAAAATATAATACATTGCGTAACTTCTGAAATAATCCATTTAAGCTGGAAGGCGCTTTCGAATTCGCCCTTGGACCACACGTTTGAGTTTATCTGAAGCGTAAGAAGTAACGACAGAATCCGTCTTGGTTTCTTAGGAATATTATCTAAGTCTGCTAATCTGCGCTTGTCCAAGATGAAAGTAACGGCAAATTTATTGTCTAAGCTCTTGTTTATGGATGGTCATCAGTACAGCACCCTTTTCTCCAATCGCGTGAGAATCTGCTATCAACTCCACAAAATTGAACCTTTAGCTACTTCATCATCGATAATATTTGCCCTAATTCATTCCATGTTAACTCCTCTTTTAAATTATAGAGTGTTATTCCCTGATTTGCGAGCTTATCGTTATGCTCTCTCTAGGAGATTTTAAGTTATCTTCTTCGTCATCTCAGGTTTTAACTTCGATGGGGGAATTTGGATCCTCGGGAGCGTCGTATTTATTGCTGGTATGTAAAGATGCAAAATCTTGAGTTAATAATTTTGCCATGCATCCTTGGTATAAGATACGTTCTCGGGATGTTAAGCTAATTTAAAATCCTATATACCTCTTCTCGTAATGTTATCTGTTCACTTTAGATCGAATAAGCTTAAGTAGAGTTTCCTGACAAGATTGTGCAGCATTCAGAAATGGATTCTCCTGTAGAGTGATGATGTAAGAAGCGCGATTGTGTAGGTAGGTGACAAAGCGTAAGGTTTTGTATACTGTATGGTTGGGATGGGTTTCTGCAGGATGAAGTAGTATTACACCTCATTTCTCCTACTCCTATACGTAGTACACAAACCTCTTCATTATGAAATATCCACTGTGAATCAAAGAGCAATAATGAAGCAGTAAAAGAATGAAAACAATCCGCCTCGCCTTCTTTACAGCACCTTCTTTATTTTTCAATGTTTAATGTTGCGAGAAAGGTTTTAATGTTCTATGTCGACTAACTTCACCTTTGAGGCTCGATAAAAGAAACATTGCCCTTTATAAGATTCAAGCAGAGTTCGCATACACACTGGACAAACCTCTCATCATCACATATTAATTTAGCTTTGTCAGATGTTTTCAGCTTTTTTTTCAATCTTCTTATAAGAGGCAATACTTTAACAACTAAACTACTCATTATCAGATTTATACTACAGTTGCTATCTCAGTGGCAGAATGGTGTTGCGTAGGCGAAAAAATAACGTGTCTGGTATGAAGTTTCACACGTTAAGTACCGTATGGATTGAGTAATTCTTATATCCTTTCAAAGAACTCTTTTCTTGCCAAGGCAACATTCTGCTGCCTAAACATTAACCCCCCATGGCTATATCTCTTCTTTGTCCAACTAACAGATACTGGATTTAAAGAAACAGTCTCCTATGCTCCTTTGATGAAAAAATGTTCGGTAATTGAAAAATCAATATATCTTAAATGAGCGAGTACACCTAAAACGCTTCAGTTATATTTCGTTAACTTGTGTAGCATATCATCCAAAACTATAACTTTATGACCTTGTACATTTTCCAGTGATTTAATATCATATATGCCTTCATGGAATTCTACTACATCAGATATTCATGTAAATCTCCGGAATACGCTGAACACAGATATTTTATACAGCGATGCTTCAAAATTTCACCATGTTCTTAAATGTTTAATAGCAGAAAATTTTTCGCAGCCTGTAGCATTGCCGACCATACATGTGGCGACTGTAGAACATTACCCTAAAACGGGTTCGTCAATTTTTGGACATGTACGGTCCTCGTTAAAAATGATCCCACCAAATAAATCTTCGGTTAGCAAAGCCAGGTCATTATTTTTATGCAATCTATATATTTTTGAAAATTTAGCAATTCCTATGAAATTTGAGATTGAAGTTTAACATGTGCTAAAAAAAAAACTGCGATATAAAAAGTTTTTAACTTAAAAAAATACATTTACTCTTAAAAATTTTAAAAAATGTAACATTAATTTTTTTTATTTCTTTCTAAACATTTCTGATATCCTTATACATTGAATTTTCATATGCGCAACTCCCATCCCAATAGCTGCTTAGAAAACCTGTTTCGGTAGAAGATTAAATTACGCTTTTTTCAAAACCCCTTATTAGGTAATATTCTATAATTATAGGTCGCAAAAGACCCACCTCTAAATCTTACGTTTATCAAAACCAAGGTATTTTATTTCATGCCAATTATGTAGTGTTTTAAAATTAGCTATTCCTATAAAATTAAAACTATAGCTTGAAGTTTAACATGTGCTGAATAAAATACTGAATAAGAAAATTGCCGAACAAAAATTTTACTTGAAAAAATCCATTTGTTTTCAAAAATTAAAAAAAATAGTAACTTTTATTTTTTATTTTTTCAAAACATTCTAATCAGATACATGAGTTTGATATGCGCAAATTCCCACCCAAAATCTTGCTAGAAACCTGTTAGATAGAAATTGAAATTACGTCTTTTTTTCAAAACCATTATTCCTCCTCACGCCTGCGCCGTTTTCTAGATGTCGTAGATGAGCAAGGTTCATTACACTCTGGAATACGATCATCAATTTCTTCCTCTTGAATTTCTTGAACATACTCCTCCTGCGTATCAGATTCATATACTGGTTCTATTTCAAGTTCATCACTCGTTTCTTCATCTTCTGATTCTATAAGGAGATTTTCAAAATCTAAAACTTCAGATTTCACATTGAAATCAAAAATAAATTTCTCATCACAAATATGATGCATACCTTTGCTTAGCCATAAATATTTTTTTTCTTCTATATAATAAAAAGCTTTAGAAAGTAAACACTTAGATACCCAAAAAATACACACTATAAAAAAAAAAAAAAATATATATATATATATATATATATATATATATATATATATATATATATATATATATATATATATATATATATATATATATATATATTATAATAAAATATACTATATATATATCACACGAATTCACCAATATTTATTATTATAAAAATAATATATATAATTATAATATATATATATTTATTATTAATATATATATATATATATATATAATATATATAAATATATAATATAATAAATATATATATAATATATATATATAATATATATATATATATATTAAATATAATATATATATATATATATATATACCGTATATATAATATATACATATATTAGTAGATATATATGGATATATATATATATATATATATATAATATTATATATATAATATATTATTATAATAATATATATAAAATATATTATATATATTATATAATAATAATACTATATATATTATAATATTATATAGTTGTCCAGTTCTCTAACGTTTTAACGTATATGGGTTCCTCAGTTCAATTTTACCCACATAGGCTTATATTTCAAAAACTATAACAAGCACCTCAGCGAACAGTCCACCCTCTTCAAAAGCTTCAAAAGCACTGCTATAAAATAATCAGATGATGAATTACCACGCCCACAATTTTAATTAACCAATCAAAAAACGTGTTTGAGACAAAGCACTCGGTAAAAATTACACCATCGAACCCGTTCTAGGGTTAATTATTCACATCATACTCCTAGCTACGCGAATTACAATGCGGTTTGGAGGAGTGAAAGTATAAATATAAATATATAACTTATATATAATTATATATATATATATACTATATATATATATATATTATATTATATATATAATATGTATTATATAATATATATATATATAGATAGTTATTATATATATATATAAATAAATATATATAATATATATAATATATTTAAAATATATATATATATAATTTTATTATATATAAATATTAATTTATAATATATAATATATATATATATATATATATATATATATATATATATATATATATATATATATATATATATATATATATATATATATATATATATATATATATATATATATATATTATATTATATATATATATATATATTAACTATTATATATAATTATATATTATATATATATATATTAATATATATATAAATAATATATTTATAATATATATAATATTATATATATATTATAGGAATATAATATATTATAAATATATAATATATAATACTAATATATATAATATATATAATAATAAATATATATATAATATATATATAATATATATATTATATATATATATATATAATAATAATTATTATATATATATATATAATATATATATATAATATTAATATAAATATATATATTTAACATTATATATATATATACTATATAATATATATATATATATATTATATATATTATAATATATATATATAATATATAATATATATATATATATATTATAATATATATATATAATATATATTATATTATAATATATATTATATGAAATAATATTCAGGAAATGAACATTAGTTCATTACAACCTTTATTACTAATGGAAATTTAATTAATCATAGACTTACATATTTTAACCATTTAAATATTATTAAAAAAATACTTTAAAAATTTAAATTAATATAAATTTACAAGGTATTAATATATTTGCCAAGGGTTATATAAGATGCCTACTGCATTCAGAGGAGCTTGCGTAGACCCAGATTAATACTCTCTAATTCTTTAACAATTATGCGAGTCATTTTATATCGTTGTCCATTATATATCTCATGATCTCGTCAATACCACGAAGCCACATAAGTAAAAAGACTCCCTCAGATATCATAGTATGCTTACACGCTAATCATCAGCATAAACTTGCTTCCATGTTTTCTAAATAAATATCATGAAATTGCGCCACATCATAGTGTTTTAGGAATCGGTTTACTGACAGTTTCAGAATCAGCGACCAGCATTTTCTAAATGTGTAGTATTCCATGGTTATAACATATAGTGGACGACGGTTACATAGTTAGATAACACACTCTCTCTTATACCCTATCACACTGTCACCTCTGATATATATTTCAACTGCTGTAGACCTGAAATATAGAATCCATGCGATGTGCGTTCAAATACTTCTGATCCGTCCGCCTTTCATAGTCTAACTTCCAATCTCACCCCGTTTTGCTGTTTAGAAAAAGAGAGATTAAGCGCTTGCCTTTGTTTCTACCGCTTGAATAATAATGTTTTTGGCCAGTCTTAAAACACATCTCAACAAAGTATTCCAGTAAGCCAGTCCTCTGTGTGGATTACATATACAAAGTAATTTATCTGTACTCATGAAAATACGTTTGTACTGTAATATGCGTGACTTACTACACACGTGAAAAATTCAAACGTTTGGTTATTTTAGATAAGATTGTAACTCCACATGCCTGGATCTTAACCTTCCCATTGTATAAGTTTGTACAGAGGTTATACGTTTAGGCGACATGAAGTACCGCTAATGAATGAGCACTTTAAGATAGAGTAGAGAACTGCTCACGCTTGATAGCTAAGCGACTATGTGAAAAGAGTTTATACTTACAAGGTATATAATTTCGACCAATCACAGAATGCCGTTGTAAGAGATAAGTTACTCCGTCAATATGAGAAAGACAAAAACTTGTTGTACGACTGCTTAAAGTAATATAATTAATAAATAAATTTGATTTCTATTTACACGGAATTTTTCAACTTTTTAAAAATAAAATAAGTAATAAAGATAATAGTAACCAATATTAAGAGAATAAACAAATAATAATAATAATAATAATAAAATAATTAATAATAATAATAATAATAATAATATAATAATAATAATAATAATAATTAATATAATAAAATAATTATGATTGTTCCTTTGGTCATGATAATTCGGCATTCTGCTAGGATAATTCTGCCTTTGGTAATGATTTGTGGTCTCTGCCACATTTCTCTGCCAAAGGTAATGTTCCTTGCGATAGTTTTGTGCTTTCTGCTAATGTAATTTTTAATATTTAGTGCCAAATGTCTTTTTACGTCACAAAACTGCTTTTTATATTTAAAATGTTTTAGGCGCCAAATTTTTATATGAAAATAATAATTTTTTAATTATTAAATGGTACCCCACTATTTAATAGATATATTTAAGTGATTGTTAAAAACATTAGAGAAATAAAATTATATAGAGTCCTTATGCCCTATTCAAAGCAAAAATTGTTTTAATTTTTGATCCCAATGTTAGCCTTTCCTAGTCCTAGTCTACTCTAGAAACCTGTAGTAAATTTTTATGAGTTGTGAAATGTATATTTTGACAAGTTATCAGCATATTTAAAAATGAAAATGTAATGCAACCATGGGTATCCCATCCTTAGGCCTGCCCAGTGTTTCTTTCAGGCATACCCTCCGGGGGCTTGCCCCCCCGAGACAGTCGAGTCCCCCCGGAAGAAAATCGGCAGAATATTTTTGCCGTTTTAAATTACAACAATAAAAGCAAATAAACATAAAAAGTAGTTTTAAATCTATATATCTAGCGATAAAGAATAAAACAGCCAGATTGCATGAAAACATGATAATATGCCATAAAATATTCAAATAGCAAATTGTTAATTCTGACTTCTGAGAAAATGGGTATTGCTTTATTCGGAAAGGTCCTATTAGTAAGGCAAGATTCAATTTTGAGCTGGCCTGATTTCCCCTTTTCAAGCCCCACTAAAAAGGATTATAAAATCGGAAAGTATCAGCCATTTTGATATTTAAACACCAAAAAGTAGCGTATTTCCGCCCTCTAAAACCAGTTGTGTTCTCGTGTTTTCTGTGTCTGTGAGTCATTTCTATTCAGAATTTTCAAAGTTTTCCAAAAACCCATTTTGACATTCTTCGTTTCAACTTCAAGATTTTTTTCCGAAATGACTCAAACTTGAAATATGCAAGATAGGTCCATTTTCTAAAAGTACAGAAGTACTTTTTCAATTTTTTGATTGTGTCAGCTTTGACCAATTATAAATCCATTTTTTTTTTATTTTGATTTCAACAAATGGCGGTCAATATGACGCTGATTGACGAATGAGAAAAATTTTCAGGGCATATACTGTAGAATTGGGCAAGTTTGGTTTGGGTATCATATGTATATCATTAGTTTTGACTAGTTCTTGAACAAATTTCAAAAAAAAATTTTGGAAATTTTAAAAAATTTATACAAGCCCTGAAATTTGATGTTGATCGATAAGTAGAAAAAAAAAATCTCAATACACATTTGGAACGATTAGGCAAGATCAATTTTAGCTGGGCTGCACCCATTTTCACCCCACCGTAAAAAGACATAAAATTCGAATATCAGCCAATTTTGACTATAAACACCAAAATGTAGCTTTTTTTGCCTCTAAAACGTTGTTTTCCCGGTGTTTTTCTTGTGTCTGTAGTCATTTCAGAATTTTCAATTTTCCAAAACCATGTTTTGACATCTTGGACACAACTTCCAGTATTTTTTTCCGAAAATGACTTCAGATTGAAATATGCATAGAAGGTCCTTTAATGAAGAACATTATTTAGCTGACCTTTTTGATTTTTTGAGTTTATTGCTCAGCGTTGTCCAATTTCCAAACTCACTTTTTTTGGTTTTGAAAGGAAAAATTGCGATAAATTTTTTTCTGTTTGGCGAAGTGGATGAAATTTCAGGACATATGTAGTCGGAGAGGCCATTTTTTACTTAAATTTCTTTGTATATATCATACCCAAATTTTTTGAGAACCAAATTTTCAAAAAAAAAAATGGAAATTTTTTTTAAAAAATTCTTTTGAGCATACAAAAAATCTAAGTAAAAAAGATGTCTCTTCCGACTATACAACCCTGAAAATTTGATGTTATCGGATAACGTATAATTTTTTTTATCAATATTTCACTTTTTCAATCATTAGTCGTTCCAAAAAGTAAAATATTGAGATTTTTTTTCCACTTATCGATCAACATCAAATTTTCAGGCTTGTAAATTGGCGAGATACACCTTTTTACTTAGAAATTTTTTTGTATACTCAAAAGAAAATTTTAAAAAATTTCCCCAAAATTTTTTTTTGAAAATTACTTCCTAGTGGACAAATCCAAAACTAATGCATATACAAATAATTATCTAAGGAAAAAAATGTGCCACTTCCTCCGACTACATATGCCCTGAAATTTCATCCACTTCCCCAAACAAAAAAATTATCTCAATTTTCATTTCAAAATCACAAAAAAAGTGAGTTTGGAAATTGGAAACCTGAGCAATAAACGCAAAAAATCGAATAAATACTTCTGTACTTTTTTTAGTAATGACCATATCTATGAATTTCAGTTTGAAGTCATTTCCGGAAAAAAAATGCTTGGAAGTTGGGTCCAAAGAATGTCCAAAACAGGTTGAAAAATGAAAATTCTGAAAAATGACTACAGACACAGAAAAACACCGGAAAAACAACGTTTTAGAGGCCAAAAAAGCTACATTTGTGTTTATTAGTCAAAATCGGCTGATAATTGCGAATTTTATGTCCCTTTTTAGGTGGGGTGAAAATGGGGGCCAGCCCCAGCCTAAAATTGATCTGCCCTTAAATTTTTGAAAAAGGAAATGAATTATTGATAGTATATTTGTTTCTATTAGCCATTAACATCAAATTTTCAGGCTTTATAGTTGGCAATCACCTTTTTTACTACATAATTTTTTGGTATACCCAAAGAAAATTTTTAAAAAATTCTTCAAAAATTTTTTTTTTTCAAAAATTGTTTTTTTGAAAATCCAAGAACAAATCATATACAAAGAAATTATCTGCGTAAATAATGTGCTTCCCCCGACTACTATAAGCCCTGAAAAATTTTCACCTCGCCCGAACAGAAAAAAAATTATCGCCTTTTTATTCAAAATTCAAAAAAATGGGTTTGGAAATTGGACAACCCTGAGCACAAAACTCAAAAATCGAAAAAGTCTTCGTACCTTTAGATAATGGACCTATCTATGCCTATTTCAGTTTGAAGTCATTCCGAAAAAAATTGTAAGTTGATACGAAGAATGTCAAAACATGGTTTTGAAATTGAAAATTCTGAAAGAAATGACTACCAGCAGACAGATGAAAACCCCAGAAAACAACTTTTAGAGGCAAAAAACCTACATTCTTTGTGTTTATATGCAAAATCGCTGAAAATCCGAATTTTTATGTCCAGTTTAGGGCTTGAAAATGGGATCTGCCCCAGCCTAAATTGGACTATCCCCTAAGATGGCTTATTAAATATATTTATTAGTGTTTATTTTCATATCATAATATATATATATATAATATATATATATATATATATATATATAACTATAATATATAAAGTAAATATATATTATTTAATATATATATAATACTTATATATAATAATATTATAATATATATAATATATATATATTTTATTATTATAATATATATATATATAGATATATATAAGTCATCCCTAATACTGGAAACAAAATTCACCTGCCCCAAAATATTGCAAAATCAGTGAGGAGACGTCAATAGTACTTACAAAAAAACGTTCGTGTGAAATAATGGAGGAGTTGTATCTGAAGTGCACCTGATTGCTGATGAAGAAGAAAATCTTTAGGATGTAAAATATGCTGCATAGTGTAATCGAAGAAATTGAAAAGGTTCAACGACAAATCCATTGATATAATGATATTGCTAGTCGCTTTGAGACGTTCCAGTCATTAACAAATTTACCGGATTGAAGTTAGAAAATTTATGTGCAATTCCGATGTTTAATGCGGAAGGTGTACTAGTTGACCTGAAATCCTTCATTTTTTATATCAATTCCATGCTCAAAAGATGAAATTTAAAGCAGAGAAAGCCCAATTGTCGAATTATTTGGAAGCACGTGATAGTGCGAGTTACAAAATCTGTGTTAAATCTTTCTTGTCATTCCTATAACAACCTCGGTTAAAAAATCGTTCAGTACTATGAACGAATACCAGCAAAACAAGAAATAAGAATGCTGCCAGAAACCTATAATGCAATTGTTATATGATAAGCATCCGATTGTTTCTGAAATCCAACTGCAGGATTTCTAAAAAACTGTTAGACTTGTATGCGACGAAGAAAACTCTATACAATTCCTTTAAACTTACTTCTTTAATACCCCTAACTTACTAAGTACTAACGTCGGGGATACGGCCTACGAAAGTGTTATTATAAATATTTATATAATATAAATTATGTATATTATATATTATATATATATTATATATATATATATATTAGTAATATATATATAATATATATAATATATACTATATATATAATATATATATATATAAATATATATATATATAAATATATATAATTATAATGATATATATATAATATAATATAATAATATATATAATATATATATATATAAATATATATATATATTAATTATTTATCAAAGATCTATTTCCTTATTTGAAAAGTCATTATTTGACACACATTTAATTTGATACATATTCTAATATATAATGTTTTCGTACCCTTATGTTATTTATATTTATCTAACTTCCCAATAAATTTCACAAATAGATTGCTATATTTTTTGCAAGTAAAATTTGTTATATTTTCGTGATATTTACTATTTCGAAGACAGTAGTATCTAATAAGACATATTAGTGAAACAAAGTGACAAGAATCTCATATCCCTCATTTTATGAAATTATGTTATACTATGTGCCCCCCGATCTCTGAAAACCCCCCCGGAAATTTGTCTGAAAAGAAACACTGGCCTGCTTACTTAGTTGACTGAGATATTTGCTAGCCTGTGCCTCTTAGCCGATATCTCTATTAGAATTAGTAATGTTACCCAGATGTTGTCACCCCGATTTTTATAAAATTCACATATACTCTAAAAAATAATAATAAAGAAAAGTGAAAAAAGAAAAAGTAGCTCTCCTTAGGAAAAAGTTACAGCTCCTCAAAGTTGTAAAAAAATCATGATTTTTATAAAAAAAAAAAAAAAAAAAAAAAACAATTTTTTGAAAATTTGGGAAATACTCTAAAAAAAATTAATATGAAGAATAGTGAAAACGAAAATCGGCCAATCTCTTAGGAAAATAAGGTTACAGCCTCTTCAAGGGGTTTAAAATTTTCCCCTCAGACTTTTATAATAAAAGATTAGTGGGCCTCGTGCTCGTTTTAGGGCAATCCTAGTTCAGTATAAGATTTGTTAATTCTACATAGATTTCTCTTTATACCTAACAAAACTTATTCATAACCTGGACTTAGAGGGCAGTAAACCGCAATAACCTGGATCGACCAATATTGAAAAGTCTATGGCATTTTTTAACTTGAGAGGCCGTAACTTTTTTCCTAAAGAGACGATTTTTTCGTTTATCACTATTTTCATTATTACTTTTTTAGGTATATCCTGTGATTACAAAAAATCGGAGGGACAAACCCTCGTAACAATTCCGGCAATTATTTACAATAACTCCCCTAATTTGAATTATTTACAATAATGCCTTCTTAAATAATTTTATAAAAATCATACATAGCGCTTCTAAAAAAAATAATTGTAGAAGTTTAAAAAAAAATTATTTGTCAGTCGCTTTAGGAAAAAAAGTTACAGGCTTTCAAAGTTTGCATTTCCCCATAGTTTTTTTGTATAAAAAAATGAACAGCCTTTAATCAGTTTAGACTATCCAGGTTACATTAAGATTTGTTAGCTAAGTATGCATAATATACTTAACAAAACATATTCTATAACTTGACTAGTAGAGTCCTAAACCAGACCTAACCTGGATGGGATCTGGGTTAGTCTAGGTTTACGCCATCGTTGTCCATCCAGTTGTCTCGGTTAGGACCCTACTAGTTCAGCTTATATATGTTTTGTTAAGTATTCTATTATCCTTAACAAATCTGATTGAACCTGAAGTAGCATATCCTAAAACTGATCTTGAACCCCGTCAATTTTTTAATAAAGAAAGAACCCTATAGAAAATGCCCAAATTGAGAGGCTTAACTTTTTTCCTAAAGAGACAGACAAATAAATTTTTTTATTCTAATTACAATTATTTTATATGTTGTTCAAATTTCATAAAAAATCTGTTTTAATAGATTCTAGTCTTGATGTTACCCTTTTTAAGTCTAGCTATGATTTCATAAAAAAAAATTTTTGCAGATCATAGTTGCATGAATTGAGTATTTAATTAGTCGTAAGTTGTGAATCATGGATAGCTAAAATAATTCTGATTGTCAATTCGGAATCATATGTGTGCGGGTATTTTCTTCTATCAAATCGTTGTCCATAGCGTCGGTTGGGTGACCGGCCCACCTCTTTAAGCAGGGGTGATTCGGTCACTCTTAAATAAAATTAAAAAAAATTCTTCATTTAATAGCCACACGGTAGAACTACAATTTTTTTTTGATCATCTTTAATTCTAGAGAGTTTTACTATTTTTAAAAAATATAATAAATTAGGTACAAAAATCCCTCAATAGAATTTCACTTTTGGAAAATGAGATTATTTTAAAACTTGTTATAAAATGAAAAATGTGGATGGATTTTAATTATTTTTTTATGTCAGCCTTTAAAACTGCCAAGTAAATTTTTTTCCAAACAGTATTAGTGGCAAAATCACGGGCCTAACTTGGTCCAATTCACCCTGCCGTAAAAAATTATGAAGGTGTGAAATCGACCACCCATTGTTTTCGATTTACGCATTATATTAACATTTTATTACTGTATAATTAATTTAATATAATAAATATTATAGATTAAGTAAAAATTAAAATAAAAACTGAAATTTGTATAAAAAATCTGAATTCAAAAAGTTCAAAATTTTGAGGAGAGGGAGAATCGGACCACCTTATTTTATTCTTATTTTATGTATCATTTGACATTTTATTACTTAATTACTAATTTAATATGATATAACCAATTAGTATATTAAGTAAACTTAAAATAATAAATTGAATTTATACTGGAAAAGGAGGATTTGAATAGATGGTCTGATTCCCCTCCAAGATCAAGCTCAATGAGCTTTATTTTAAACTTAAAATAAAAGCAATTATTATTTAGAATTACATATTATTTTTTTGTTGCTATTACCGTACTAATATGCCTTGAATTCTAGGAAAAAAAAACTCCAATTAGTGCATTAAGGAAAGTCGAGGGAGACAGGACTTAAACCTAAAGTGGCCAAGTCTACCCGCCCACACTATACTTGGGCACTATGCATGAGATGGTATAAACATGTACAGTTCTTGGTGGTGGTGGGTGAAAGTTTTTTTAAAGGAGCATTATTGGAGTTGTGTTATATTTGCGTAGTATTTTTAAAAGTGTTGGTGTTTAATATTTATATTGCGATTATAATTGTTATATTCGCTAGTTTCGCTCTTGCTTTTCTGTAAGCTTTATTAATGAGGTGGTTGGGGTATTGTAGTTTTTTAAAGGTGGTTCTGATTAGATTATTTTCTTGTTAATATTGATGGGTGAGCAAGTAATTCTAAATCTCTCCCAAGAAACCGTGTCCAGGTGATATTGTCTTTGGAGCAGAGATAGAAATCCAGTTGTATATTATCTATGAAAAACGTCTCGTAGTAATTCGGTGTAAAATTGGACCCTTATCAAGACAATGGAGGCTGTCCAAGAAGGAACGTATTCTAATGTTGTAACTATGTTTTTTGGGTCTATGTTGTGGGGTAGTGAAACAAAGATGCCATCGACGTAACGGTGCCATTTAGCATGTTGCAGTTCAGGAAGAGGAAGGATATGAAAATGTTCTGTTAGCTCCATGTAGCTGTTACTAAGTGTTTGAGATAGAGGGAAGCCCATACTGAGTCCGTTTTTTGTAAATAAAAAGTGTTGAAATTGGAAAAAGCTGTGTTCTAGTGATATATGTATTAGATTTAGTATGAGAGATAGGGGAAGGAAAGTTGTATTTTGTTGTCAGATATATATTGTTCAAGCATGTGTAAGGTAGTGTGTACTGGTACTGATGTAAAGAGAGATGTTACGTCAAAGTTATAGAAGTTGTGCGGGCAGGGATTGAGGTGTCGTATTTTTTGTACAAAGTCTTCAGAGTTGACGATATGTGTTTTTGAGATGTTGTTTATGAGTGGGTTTAGTTGTGTGGATAGCCAAGCAGAGAGTTTGCAGGTTGGATAGTTGGTATTGGAAATGATGGGGCGGAATGGCGTATTGGGTTTGTGGAGCTTGGGTATGCCATATAATTGGGCTAAATTTGATATTGTTGCTTTCAGTGAATTGTGTAAATTGGGATAATCTTTACAAATGGATTTGATCTTTTAGTTAAAGGACATCGTTGAAGTACTTAGTGGGTTGTTCTGTAAACGGGTGTAGTTGTTATTGTCTGAGAGGAGGATGTTGCATTTTTCGATGTAATCCGGTGTGTTAAGTAATACTATATTTTGGCCTTTGTCGGATCGTGTTATGGTTATTTATATCTTTAGTGTTTTGTAATTTATACAATGTGATGTAAAAAAATTTTGGGAGTAATTTGTTAAGCTTTGAAACACTGATTTGTTGTAAAATGATACCTTTTAATACATCTGTGTTCAAATTAGATTGTCTATGGGTTTTGAACCAATGGTCGAAATCATTTATAAATTTTAGTATTGGGTCGGGGTGTTCTATGGCGAACGATAAGCCATAGCCGAGAACTATTGTTTCATCAAAGGTTAAATTATAGTTGGATTGATTTTTAATAGTACTTGAATTGGAATGTTTGCACCATGCAGTATTTCGGAAGATGAGGTCTAGTTTTCTATTAAGATTGATTTTCTTTTTGTTGATTAGGTAATCTTTTTTATTATGCGCTTGTAGTACATCTATGCGCCTCTGTTGTGTGAGTAAGCGGGATGCTAGCTTGTACCGTGTAGATGGGAGGTGAAAGTCTTACTAGCTTATAATCAGAGTAATTCTGATTTCAACCAGTATACTTTGAGGGTTCGCAGGTCTGAGAAGCTGCTTGGTGATTGCGCAATGGTAATTGCTATTGTTGTTCCAAATTATATAATGGC
Organism: Trachelipus rathkii; assembly: GCA_015478945.1. Lineage (NCBI taxonomy): Eukaryota > Metazoa > Arthropoda > Malacostraca > Isopoda > Trachelipodidae > Trachelipus > Trachelipus rathkii. The sequence continues at coordinate 40,811 of JABUQX010131138.1, read as the reverse complement.
TTCATGCGATGTTTGATAATATTTATGCTCATACATATTGAGAAGAGCACGATAGGACCTGTCTGATCAGACGGGTGATAAAGCCTCAGAAGGTATCGTTGGAGAAGGAGATTTTGTAAAAGTTGGGTTTTTAAGAATGCAATTTCACAAATTATTTCCTATCCTCAGCGAGAAAAAATCGGAAGATAGACGAGAAGGCAATTCAGAGTAAAAGTGGAGAGTAGAATGTATGAGTTAAAGAATAAAAGGGTCGAGTTCATCAGGTGAAGTATCGAAGTGTTCTAAAGGAAGTAAATTATAGGTGCTTTTTGTAGCATTATGTGATTAATGTAATTAGATGTAAGTGAAATACGTAGGGTAATTTACGATTCTCCTGAATGTTAATAGAGCGCACACGATAGCTTGCATTTGACTTGAGAAAGAAGAAGATATAATGTGTGGTTCATGAACCCTCTATGAAATCTAACTATAACAGCCTATATGAGCGATTTGACATAAAGAAAAGCATATATATAAGTAAAGCAAAGAGCAAAGAGAAGGAAAAACCCAAAGGAGGGGAGCTTGGAGAGCATTATGTTGTAACGTACGTGCTCATACTATTCTCTCTAGGGTATTCTAAATATGATCTGTAGGTTTAGTTCTCAATGCGTCACCACCCAAGTCTCTCACCTCCGTAGTTCCAAGATGACGGAAAACCATATAAGATCGTATTTGATTAATAGGAATGTATATCGCCCAGTTAGTAACTTCAGTTGCAACGAAGCCGGCTTTAACTGTCAGTACGGCGGTGTAGTTTTATTATACTAGATAAGTAAATGATCTAAGAAAGTGAGTTGAGATAGTGAGGTTTCTCTCAATAATAATAATCTTAGTGAGAATACAATGGTGAGGACTACAAGAGCAGGCTAAGAGTGACGTTCCGAAAGGCTCGGCGAGCGGCTTCCTTTTCATTTGGGAAGAAAATCGTTGTATTTAGCACATGCTGGAAGCTTTCAACAATCGTGGGATCGGGAGAGTATGCTCATTTTTGAGACGATAGTGCATCATCGTTCAAGTCGAGGCTGGACAAAATCTGAAGAGAATAGCTGACTTATTCAAGGATAGACACGAAGCTCTATAAAGCACTAATAACAACAAATAGATACAAGAATTCAAGAATTAATGATGAGGAAAGTCATGAGAATTTTACAGGTTGTAGATATGATAATGAAAACATATGATACATATGTCAGGGTGAGTCAAGGTGATACAAGGAGGATTTATCCGTTAATTTGTTCCCTTTCTGTACTATAGTCGTCATAGTTTCTATACTTTGTCCATTGTAGTCGAGATATGCCAGCCAACGATTTATATAAGCTTGAACTGAAAAATATATACGCGAGTCGTGGATAGGACAACAGAGACTTTTTCACGCGACCGATAGGGCACTGTTCATAGCGCTGATCTTATCCACAGAGAATACAGCCTACGATCAGACCTGAAATATTGTATGAGGAGAAGTATTAGAATTAAGGAGATAATGATTATATTGATTAAAAAAAAAGAAAACATAAAAGAATTAAATCATTATAGACTGGAAGAAGGATATGATAGAACAATGCTGTGCTCTCCTTCACGGATGTACAGTCCCTACCTTATCTTTTAAATCTTTTATACATCCTCATCTCTACCTCTATATAGAATAGGTAGAGCCTACTCAGCTTGTAGCGTATCATCTGCGTGACAAATATGGAAAACATCAGTACAATTCTAAAAAGCTCTGGTCTAAATATTTTATACATTGTATGAGGAAAAGCATTGACAAGAAATCGTGTATGGAACCTCTCACAAAATACTCATAGATCATCCTCCCTCGAGTGGGTATAAATAAAATCACTTTTCTTTTAGATATAAACTATCATAATTAATTATCTTTCTACTTTATTGGAATTTGGTATGATTGGTTCAGTCTATATTTGTTATATATAATAAATAATTCAATTTTTTCATTATTTATTTGAATGATATAATATGTTGATAATTTAGTTTTGCAATTTATATTATGGATTCTCTAATATATATGGTAGTACGTGTAAGAATGCTAGAGAATTTTAGACAGGCTTAAAATGCGATTTTTGTGGAAAGGTAGTAGAGTAGAGAATTCCCTGGTATGATACACCGTCCTGGTCTACGCCTCTAGTGATCATGGGTGATGAGCATTAGGTCCACGTATTTATAGTACAGAATTAAGCAGTGTATAATATATTATATATAATATAAATATATTAGTTTATCTAAGCCAAAGAATGTAGGATGCGGTGTGTGGAAATATACACTTCTATAGTAGTTGATTCATATTGATTCTGAATATTTATAATCTAGTAGTACGTAAGTAGGTTACTATCTACTACGTATAAGCCGGTCATCACATACGAGAGAAGAGACAGTACGCGATGAAACATAAAGAGCTGAGTATGATGAGTCAAAATGTATGTTTAAAAATAGGTATTTTGACGTTAACAGTATAATACGATACATCGTGCGATGCGTCGTGCAAAAGATTGCTCTATAATTGTCCATCCTGTTATCTCGGTCATAAACTCTTCATAGTATTACCCGCACTCGCACTTAATTTTGTAATGTGAAGAGTTAATAGTATTAAATTTAATGTTATACATAATATAGTGTAATAGGCAATACTATAGTGTTAATCGTAAAACAGATGACGGAAGTATCTTATATAAAGTATATCGATTATTAGGTATGTTATATTGATTCTAGTGATAAACTCGATGAGCTATTACCACAGTGCATAAAAATATATATAATGTGTACAGCTATTGGAATACGGTTGGGTAGGATGTGATATTAGTATTATATATATATATATTATATATAGTATATATACAGTGGGGTATCAATATATATGGTAAAGCTAATTAAGAATATATACCTTATATTAATCATTTGGCCAGATAATGTTATATGTGTTATTGTGTGAAGGACTTTATAATATACGGTTAGAACTAAGTATAAAGTATATTATCTCCAAATAAAATTGAAGACGATTTGCATGAGCGCAAGATTCAAGAAGTTAGATCTTATTATAAACCTCAAATAAAAGTAACTGATAGGATTGCGATTAATATCGTACTTCCTATTTACGCTAATATCCGATACGATGTTTTCTCTCTCAGACTTGGCGCCGATAGTTCAGCTCAAGATTAATAAATAGCCTCGCGAACAGAGGAAGAATTCGTGTGTTACGGCCCTGAGAAGTTTAGTGATCCCCTGTTAGGAGTCTCACGGTGATATGGTTATTTTCGTCTTTGGGTAATTCTGGATTAGTTGTAATATATGCTAGTTGAATCGTATTTTCAGTTTTTTAATAAATAAGATCCAAAAAAGTAAGGGAATTATTATTGTTTCGTCTTCATGCGTCAAAGGTTATGTTAGGTTACTGGGAGTTTAATCGTATTTATAATGCAATCATCAAATTTGCGAAATTATTGGACTTCATCTTTGTTAGCGGTTGTAAGTTACTGCAGTAGAAATTTGGATCATCGTACGATCCGATTCTTACTCACCGTTATGATCGTTATTTGTGCGATAGCAGTTTTGTACGTGTGATGTTCATGGGACTATTGATAGTGTTTGGTCCTATCTTTTTATCCAAGCCGCATATTCTATTCATTAGTGTATTAATTAATCGTTAAGCTCTCAAAAATTATATACTGCATAGCTCAAAGGCTCTATAATAATAATATTGCAAAATGCAGTTAATGGATTTGTTTCTAGAATGTAGTACATTTAATTAGTGATATTATTACCAATAAACAAGATAATGTATATATATAAAGTTAGTAGTCTATTGTATAAGAGCAGTTTTTATAAAGTTATATATTGATACTATAAATTTCCTTGTTGTTCGAAGCCCTATTGATACTGTAATAATAACTTTAAGGATAAATAATCAATGCGAGAACGTATATTGTCTAGCAAGTAAAACGAGTGATTATTTGTATCGCACGTTATCTCTCGCGTGTATATTTTCACGCATGTTGGCCTACAGTGAAGAAGACTCGCTCAGTTCTTACTATGCTTGTACATGCTAGATATTATAGTTGAAATACGTATTGACTGTACTAAAGCCTTAAAGCGTTATCTTTATAAATTATATGATATTATCCAAATTATAATTTAATCCTGCGTATCTTTCTCATCAGCTCTTAATTAATTGGTGTTATAATCTACATTAATAGGTTGAATTAGTGCTGGACATATGATAAGGAAGGAATCTAAATAATATATAGCTAAAATAAACACTAATTTATTACGATTCTCGTAACAAATTCATAATAGGTGATTATGTAGATTATTTTCAGGTAGGATTTTTTTTTGGCTTCTACTAATTGTATATTATATATGAGTGAAGTCCGTTATTATGAGATTTGTACTATTATGAGGTATAATACGAACCTAGTGGAGCTAATAAAATATTCCTCTTAAGTCTGAATCTATATATAATTATTTTCACGCCTTCAGAACTTCCTTTTCAAGTAAAAGCTGAGTTGACTTTATCTTTCTAAGGAGAGGTGTATTAAAATTAATGGGTGACAAATTATTATTATATATATTAAGGATAATATTGAAAATTTTTAGTTATGGTATTCGAAATGAACTCAGGTTATAGTGTGTATCAATTAAATAAACAAAGAATAAAAATATCCAAAAGATATTAATTTTAGTTAAATATTACCCCATGTCCCTTATATCTATATTTTATATATAATTATACTAATATATATCTATATATATATATATATCTATATATATATAAGTGTATAGTCTATGTCAATATGATTAAACTAGAAGTGTATATACCTGTTTAGGGATTTACTTTAAAATAGCATATAATAATCATAATTTAATAGTAAAATTAAAAAAGTAGAAAATTTTTAACTCTAACAAAGATTAAATTCATATATATATATTAGAAATTATTTGATGCTTCGATATAATAGCGATATGTTTGATTTTGAGGGTAACACTTTTAAAATCGGTAAATAAGGTTCTTATATAACTTATATACTTTGTAATAGTGGATAATGAAGTATCTTTTCCATCCAAGCTTCCCCATAAATTAATTTTACATAATAAGTATATAGATTCAATATTAAAAAGACGGTAAATTAAAGTTTAGTACCCTAATAAACTAGAGCAATACTCGTTTCATTCAGTATATTAATTAGAATACGGTCTACTTAGATGAAAGTTAAATATATATATATACCACACATATAATATGCTCGCAATAATTCTTCCATCACCTTGAATGAACTCTGGTCATGTGCGGCTATCACACTCTAAGTCGAGGACTATAGATATATGTCTCTCGCTCCCAGAATAGAAGCATATAGCGCATAAGAGAGGTTCTGCGAATAGCTTACTTGTTTAGCCTTCAACTTCAGTGACGCGCATGCATGATTAGATGAGAATTTAGTCAAAACTCTCGCATATCCATTGAAAATAAAAAAATAATAGATAAGAGTATGACAATTCACAAGCATGTTATAATAAAATTTACCATTCATTTTCCCCATAAACTTTATCGTTTATAATAATGTTCATAAATACAAATGTCAATATTAAGTTTTTATTGACCAACCAATAATAACACACTATCAATATTGGCGTATTGAAGATCGAGTATATGATTTTATCTCTCGTTTTATTTAAGTGTTTCATAAAAATATAGGTAAAACAATACTATATTTATCAATTGAGTTTCAATCGCTTTCTCAGATATATATAACGATCCCTTTTCTCTCTCTGTCTCTATTTTTGTTCATATATTGTTATTTATTATATGATAATTATATAACTGACGACCTTATAAGTCGAGATATGAGTAATTTAACGAGATACTACATAAAATTATAAAGAAAAATAAAATGTATTTTTGATTGTGAGTAAAAATAGCTCATTTATTATTGAGAGCACTCCTGTACGTTTGCGCTAACTGGAAGCACGATGGTACCTAGTATTTCTGTCGAGTGCAATTACCAAGATCAAGAACTAAAATTTTACGCGCGCCAAGTAGATCCTCATACTCTAGTTTCTATACTTGTTTATAATATATTTGGCTTATCAGTACGTATTCTATACTACGATATAGGAGTTTTTGTGTGTTACGCTGTGTATGATAGTTTCATGGTGTCCTATGATAATTATACTCTGTTAGTAACACAGTGAGCATCTTGAAGTCCATGAAAAAATCAATCTCTGTGGTAATCGACATGTTTATATCGAGCCTCTCATACAATCGCTCTAGTTAGTCTCACATATAATAAAGTCGCATTTTTCGGTTCTGTCATTCTTTCTAATTGGATGAAATTACAGTTTTTGACAATATAAAGCTCTCTATCTAAACCTGATTAAGGTCTTCCATGACAATGCTCCTGCGCATATGTGGTGTACGATAAACTCTCTTATTTCTACTCAACTCTCCAAATTCTTACTCAAATTAATTTGCTCGTATCTTCATCGTGATTATATTACTCGAGTTGTTTAAAATAGAATAGCATGAGACAATACAAAAGTTCTACTAAATTTGTTTATATAAATGTAATCCAATTAAATGTCTAAAGTGTTCATCACATCTGTGAAAAAGAAATATAAGTCAATTTAATAGAAAGAAATCCTAAATTGCAATAGTTTCTTGCAGCAATATCATTTTCACACATTTTAACATTATCTTTAATAGTTGAGTCCTAGATAATATTAACAATTTCATTAAAATTATTAAATAGTTTTGAGAGCAATGACATATATACCAAATACCACATAAATACACTCAAGTGATCAGACCAACACCAGAATAACCTAATTATGTAATACACAGACTAATTTAGTGTAAGAGTTAATAAGAGACTCGGGTTTCATAAAGATTTTATTTATATATACAAGCGTGGCAGAATAACTTCATATATACACTGGTATTCTGCCCATAATAAAAACACAAAAATATGAATTACTATGATTATGAAATTGATAATACTATGTCAATACACTATGATGTATTATAAAATATAAAATGAGGATTATTGTAAACTAATAAATCTATAATGCAGGAGAGTAAATAAACTATAACTTCATCCAAATTAAATAACTAGTATTGATCATAGACTTGATAGGGAGACTCTAAGAAACTCACTGCAACACAAGTCTAAACAAACAGACCAGGTAATACAAACATATAAAAACACGTCTGAAGTCAAACAAAGACCTTCCGAAGTAACAAATTATAATGGCTATTCATTAAAAGCAGTTCCCATTTAAAAGTTGACCTCGCTTGAGCTGGAATACAGAGACTATTAGAACTGGTGTATATATAGGAAGATTATTTTCTCTATAAAATGATATAAGTGCTCTCTCAATGTATCTACGGATACTGGTGGATTTATACTCAAATATTTACATGTTTGAAGGTGTGCTTTGTCATTTCGTACGCTAGAGATATCATAATGACTAGTTTTTATAATTGCAGTATTTTTTTTGATTTGTGCATCTATTACACAAGCTGCATCAATCTGGGTGTGTGTGTAGTCTCAGTGGATTGCTTATGATCCAGAAATAAAGACAGAGAGCTGGCTAGAGAATTATACAGCGCGAATATGAATATTAGATACGGGATGTGAAATAAACCTACTCTGGTGTTTCATTGATTCGTAATAACATACTTGTTTCGATTTTTAATTGGCGTAGCAGGTACTTCCTACGATAGCGGAGCTTGTACGACTGTCGCTACATAAAATATTATTGCAAAAACTTGTGAGACAGTGTACCGTATATCAGGAAGTTACGAAAGAGAAATTGGAGCAGTTTTCGTCGTATTTACTCTTGTTTATCTCATACATACGTTACGCTATTTCTTGTCAGACAGAACGACGCATATAAAGGATTAATTTAATGGTTCTGACAATCTAGCAGAGAGGATCATAGTCTTCGTCACCGCATAACTAGAGCCCAGAGAGAGATATAAGATAACTTTATTAATTAAGATTAAATTTGACAAATATTTAGTTCGTTAATAAAATAGCAATGTGTCAAAAAATAATTTAATTTCAGTCTAATATTTGGACTGTAATTGAGAATAGCCGGGGTGCTAGGAGGAGCGTGCAAATGTCTGAATTTTGCATATAGAGCTCCTATTATACACTTATAAATATGATGATACTAAGAGAAGTGTGTGAGTGGAAAAGTTTATGAACTGAAAAAGTTTATAACAAAAAATTTCTGAATTTCATGAATTAGCATTAGGTTGTAAGTGTTGGACGTTATAGTGGAAAGGCTCTAAATATACTCAAGGTTTTATCATGCCTATTACATATTATAAATGACTTCAAAAGGAATGTGTAGGCTGAATGAAGTTTTAAGGCCTAATTCTAATGAAGGTTTTCTTTTACTGTAAAATTGGTGATTGAAAAATTCATATATATAATATATAGCAGTTTTTTTTAATAAACATATATATCCTATATCCCATCACTATTATTTTTTATTATATTACTTACGTAATTTAAAAATTACGTTAATACATTTAAAAGACTGTGCTATTTATATATTGATAGTAATTTGATTACTATATATACTCATTAAATTATCAACTATGACAACTGCTTTGATATCGTAAGTCTTCTCTTACCCGCAATCTCCCTATTAACTCGAATGTGCCTATCTAAATTATCTTATTATACTACTACAGCATTTGTTTTCTCTCATATTCCCAGTTTCAATGGCTTCGACAAATATAAGGAATTAGTCACTTTAAACTTGCTACTCAAACACTAGTATACTTCTTTTTTAGGTATAACATCTTCTATATTGCCCCGATCCAATACATCCCTATGTCACTGAGGCTTCAGGCCTCTGATATTGAGCGCTATTATTGTTATATATGCTATCGATTAATACTATATATACTTTAACTACACTATGTATATGTATAACAAATATGGTTATGATATATGCTTCACTCCCCTCATTCAACCCACATTTTTACAATATAAGATATTAATGGTATACGACTACCTTTTACTTATAGTTCGCAGTGAAACCAAATATCCATTTTTTTTTACATTACTATAACTCCCTAGCTACCTATACTAATATACCTTTTACGCATGAAGACCGATAACAAATAATATCCCTTCCTTTATTTGGATAATGTGTGTTATTATTATATAAAATTAACTTAGTTATATAAACTTTATCAACTTATCAAATTTACAGAAAAGAAAATCTTCACTGGATTAGGTTCACTAATACATTTTCATTCAAACTCTCACTTTCATTTGTCATATTTAAGTTAAGATAGCATTATAAAACTTTAGTCTATATAGAAGTCTCTATCCTCATATACCTAATACGTCCATCTTATCATCCTATACATCTGACATCTCAATGAATTCGTAAATAGTATTTTATGTTAAACTCATTTTCAGTTCTAACCCTATATAGTCTTATTGATTAGTAAAAACATTTGTATTTTACTGTGCATAAACTTCTATTATATCTGAGTTGCATTAATGCCATTCCAATGTGTGTGGCCGCACCAAGAATCTCGACACCTTCTCATTAACCTATGACCACAACCGTTTGTGTCACCACACGCATGCTATTTATATTCATCGACTCTAGCGTCTATATATTAACAAACAAATCCATATCAACTTTATAAAGTTATCTTATATCATTAATACTGACTTATTCGTACTAGTTTCATTTATTACATATAAGTACATCGTACAGAGAATCTCGAACAATAATAATATAAGCTCTAATTTAATATATTAACTTATTTCTCATATTCAAAAATAAATTACGTAATAGTAATCATAATATCTAGATAATACTATTAATGGATCAAATAATCATATAAAAGAACACCTTCTCTCTCCGAAATCTAAATAGTTCATTTAAAAATATCCTTTTTAGAAAACCCTTTCGAAATCTCCTCTATAAATTTCACTTGAAAATATTTCCAGCTATACGTCGCCTCTATTAAATCGATATCAGAATCATAATAAATGTAACACCGAGAGTGATTTATTTCAATAATAATAACACGCCTATTAATATTAATAATATCTATAATATATGATCTAGATATCATCCAAAACCTTGATCTAGTTTAAATATTCTGCTATACAATCAATGTAGTAACTCCATAAATGCTACTACATTCACAAATAGTATCAACTCCAATAATATATAATATTATAAATTAATTTTTATCAAAAATCAATATCTTACATAATACATTTAAGAGGTCGAAGAAAATCCTAAATGAATCTGTATTAACATGTTGTTCAGAAAAATGAGGTATAAGTCCTGAATGTGCATAATTGTCGTTTACCTTATTGACCAACATTATATACCTAATTCTACACTCATAGTGACATGTAGGTCTCTTATTTAAGTGCATCTGCTTGATTCTTGATTTTGTCTTCGGAAGGTTTTTCCCGATGATTTAATTAAACTAACTGTGCTTTTTGCGTGATTGTTTTAGCTTCCTACTGCTAAATTATTTTAGGTGTGAGTAGTTTATATTCTCATCATAAAATAAATAGACTTACATATGTGTATTCCAAAGTAAAAAAAATTATAATAGTGTAAGTTTATCCTCTTAATTATAAATATAAATAAAATAATTACGTTCATATTAATAAGAAACTCATATTTAATTATAGATGAAAAACTGTTTTATGACATTTAACTTAACACATATTATCTTATGCTTAATATGCACCAGTGCACCAGACATCACTGTTGGTTGATATTTGCTTACTTATTGTGTCTATTATTATTATATTATTATTAATTGTATATATTTTTTAATTAATAATATTGATATATCTCATTGTTATAAATTTTATATATGTGATTTAAATTTATCTTTGTACACCAAATTGCACATCTTTGGTTCCTTTGAAAGCCTATGGTGTTTAAAATTTATTGTTTTTATTATTTATTATTGCTTTTTAAATGATAAAATTTTTATATTTCAATTATTAACTAATATATTATTGATTAGCCTTGTATATGTATATGGAATCTTAATTGACTTTTATTCTCCTGATCATACTCGTTGTATATTTGTCATTATAAAATGTTATTATTTTTCCCAAATGTCGCTGTCTGGTTATCCTTCGTTGCACTGTTCTCTTATTTATATTTTGGCAAATATATAAAGAGAACAATGGGATTATTTACAAAACCCAACCTTACTGTATACGAGTAATAAGTATTTATGGTATTATCCTAAGCCACTGTTTGGAAAACTATTCATTTGATACTATATTTGATTTTCTTTCATCTTCATAATACCCCTAATCTCTGGGTCTGCTAGAACTATAAGTTCTAATATTTATCTCTATTATTATTTCTATACTATTTCTATTTTTATTTTTTATTTAGAGTGCTCCTTTAATATTATTATTTATTTTATATATTATAATTTTCCCTTATTTTCTCTTTAGATTTTCTATTACTTTTTTAATTTTATCTCATTTATTATGTTATTATATTTTATTATTATATTATTATTATTTTTGGATATCACATTTTTGCATACATTATTATGAAAATTGACAACAAAAAATGCATTTTTCTTGTTTAAATATTATGGTTTATCACAGTAAATAATGCATCCAATTTCTTATAAGAATATACTGTAAAACATGCGATATATATATATATACCCTAATATATTTTATTTTATTGATTAATGATTGGTGGCCTGCAAAATTTATATAATCATATTAGATTATTTATTATATTTGTTACTACAACATCTCAACTGTCTCTAATAATATTTCAAAGCGCATAGAACTTTGGAAGTCTACTCACAAGGCTAAACTTAAGTCACTTAATTTATATGAAAATGTTTAAAATATATTCGTTTAGAATTTTATATAGTTCTTATTCAAGTCCTCTTACATCTAAATGTGTTTCACTGTTATATTCATGATTGAAATGAAATACACTGGTGTGATGCTCTAAGATTTTTGAGATCTCTAAGTTTAATATATAACATCTTTTTTATATTAATTTTGTAACCTTAGATTGTGTGAGATTAGAGAGTTCGACCCTCATGCTTTCTCGATGGAGATTCCAGATGAAAACGATCCTTGTCAATTTAATATACACTAGAATAGTCTTTAAAATTCTATATTGCTTCCTGCCGCATAAAATCAAATGCTTTATCTACATCGCATCCTATTAACTCATTTCATTAATAAATAATTTAATCAACTGCTTTAAATTTATTCTCTTTTTTTAATTTATTCATAATATATTTATATATATATATCTGACTTTTGCTATTGTAAGATACCCTTAAACAGAACACTTCAGTTATCATATGCTCAGACCCGATTAAAGACATGAGAGTATTTTACTTAAATATAATCAGACTACTCATACATGACAACTTAAACCTTATATATATATATAGTAGTCCTTTCGTAGTATTACCATATTCATTTTCTAATTACCCTTAATAACATCTATCATATATAAATTTAATCACCTCACAAAATTTCTCTACTCAATATATATCATCCTCGATCTCACTCTCATAGAAAAGGCTGCAGAATAGTAATCCGACTCTTCTGAGGTAATAAGGGCTTTGTTCGTATAAGTGCGAGAATGTAACCCATTGAATATAAGTCAGAAACATAGTTATCATAGGTCGAATTATTTTCGTGGATACAACATTTCAAATGCTCCCCGCCTCGTCATCCTAATACGGGAACTATCCCAATAGATTCATGAAAGTCTCTCGCTCGTTAACTTCATATTTTAACAGCACAATACACACAACTATAGAGATTAGCTAAATATCTGCGTTCCCTCTAATTATCCCTATTCACTATTTATATGATTCCTCGATTAAAACTTCGATCATTTTAAAAGACTGGCTTTATATATTGATCTACTGAGATTATATCTTTCACTCTACTGATGGACAAATCGGCTCTATTGAGTTATTTGCGAGGTCTTCGTGATCCCAATTTGCGAACCCCTTTGAATAACGCGCATCAGTCCAGACATCATATTCCCTTGACTCTGGAGCTAGCGGTCTATTGTCTGTTGTCTCTGCGAATTTAGCGCCCACGATATCCAAATAGCTATCGTAGCACAAACGATCGATTCTCAGACTAGAGATATCTCTCTCAAAACTTATAGACGTATGCGGACACGTACTTCTTTTTGGTCTAACACTCTGTCTAGGACAGAACCCTTATAGCCACCTAATGACCATGGGTGCTCGCCTTTTTGAGCCGCTATTTTGGCTAACGCTTACTTAACTCACTATGAACAAATATGGCTTGATAAATGTCCCCCCTCAATTCAAACCACTTTTACTAAAGATTAATATATATATATATATATTATATGGACGACTCACCTTTACTACTGTTCGAAGCATTATGAATTCATTCCAAATTTATTAATTTAAATATAAATCTCCCGCTATACCTATACTATAACCTTTACGCTATAATGAAGTACGAAACAAATATTAATTCCACTTTCACTTTTTTGGTATAATTAAAATATATGTTTATTAAAAAACTTGCTCAAATAGATTTCAACTCTGAATATATTTATCTAGAATAAGAATAACCTATTCACTCATGGTATACTTAGGCCTTAAACTTTCTTATCAGCCATCATTCCTTTGTCTTATAAACTGATACTTAGCTATATATTATAGATTAATAATAACTTTAGGTTCATTATAGAGCACTTATCTCAATGATATCTATATATACCTAACGTATATCCATACTTTATCAACCTAATATAGCAATACATGACATTTTCGTAACCTTTTTTGGTTAAACATTTTTTCAAGTTTCTACCTTCTTTTCACCACTTATATATCTCTTATTTATATATAAATATATTAAATTGGTTCTTATGCTCCAATTTGATCACCCCACCCCCTATCCCCACCAACGTATCTCCAAGCTTAAATATATATATTATTGCTCACTGTCATCGGACCATCACCATCACTAATATCAATATTATTAATATAAGATCTCCTTTTACCCATAATCTGTATATCGTAACTTGTATCCCTCAATTGAACATTTAAAGTTAATATTTAAATCTTATTTTTATTCAATATATATATATACAGGCTCAGGGTTATTTTGAGTAATTTCTTTAAAAGGGTTTTAGTTATAAAGAAATAGAGTATTGCACTATCAGGGTAGCCTCGTCATAATCACTAGGACTAAGTACTTGCAGCCACATTTGTGTCGGGTTCTTATCCTCTCATCTCTCCAAACATCTTTTATTGGTAATTTTGCTCAAATTCGTGTGATCTTTGAACTGCCCCGATTTTCTGATTTATGACGGAAAAGATATAAAAGTAACCCTATCGCCATACTCTCAAATAGTGTGTATATTATCCAGTTATTTATAACACTCAGATAGGATCTATTCTCACCTCAATTACGCTCTTGTTATTCTCGGATCTGACATGAGATTTCTCATTCTTTGCTATATTCTTGCTTGACGTAGTGACCTTGACTCCACAACCCCCTCATATATCGATCACTGTGCACTCATATAACTTACTTTCACAACACACATAGATCATCCATTATACTAAAGGCAGCCAAGACTCCGTGGCGTTTACCAGACCCCACCTCGCAACAATTCTCTGCTCCCACCAATCCGCGGTAAATCAGCACTCTCGCAAACACATTTAACGGTTACTCTATTCTCCTCCTTACATACGTCCAGGACTGCGTGGCTCTCTCGCTCGCTCGCTCCACATATTATCTTTCTAATCTTTCGTTCGTCATGATTATTTACTCCCACCACGTATTGTTCAACTTAACTTGCTTATTTTTTTCCGCTCGTTGTTTTTAGTGTGCTGTTTATAGTCTATGTACTGTTATATTCGGTGATATGTAGTATATTTTATATTCGCTCAGAGAGTTTAGTTCCAATTTCACATTCTCCAATAAATTATTTCGCTGTCTTTCTATTATAGTGAACTAGAATCTCTGGTCTCACCTTAGTTTTGATAGTGTTTACTAGATGATTATCTTCTCAGATATATCTTGATCCTTCTTATACACTCTGGTTCCTGGTCCGCATGGAGGTAATATATACAAAATTTTTATTGTATGATGAAAATTAGTTTAACCAACCTTATATATATAATATAAGAGTGTTGTTTAATAAATGATAACTCGGATATAATGATACGGTGAAACAAAGAATACTTCAAGAATGTGAACTACTCGTGTGTTAGTGTCTCTAAATGTGTAAACATTCTCAATATATATTTATTTTTTTTCTGTATATATTTTTTGTTATGTTTCTATTTCATATTTTTCATTTGTAGCCTTTGATGTGGGAACTAAGTGTATTCCGAAACGTCTGTAATTTTGTCATTAAAGTTTTCCAAATCGGTGTGCTTAGAAGCGCCAATCTATCGATGCTGACTTTATTAAGAGGTCGACATCTGTTATTCTCAAAATTAAGTGATACCCTGCTTATGTATTATTGGTATATGACTTACTATATATCTGTAGCCATAGAAAAAGAATATCAATGGCGACCGCCTTACCTGTGAGGTGATCCTCTCTAGAAGCTAATACTGGAAATGACTCTCATAACTTTTTACAGTTATACGAAACGCAATTAAGCCTTAGTACCTACATTATCTGAATCCTACTCAGTGTCAATATCGCATATGGGAATGCCGTTTAGAAAAGCCTCCTAGTCTGCCCTCAAGTCCTTTATTAGAGTTCAAAAGCTTTGTTCACAAAGCGAGTCAGGTTGATGTAAACCCCTGAGCTACGAAGGCACTTTATGTCGGTTTCATATACCAGGAAGCTACGGGAGGATTTTCCCAGTTTAATATTTTACTAAACAAGGAATATTTCTTATTTATACCTCTGATGTATGTGGTCATAAGAACAGATCAACCAATAAATACCATATCTCAATACCAAATTTGTGTTATGTGAATTAATAACTAGGAAATACTCTGTCATTTATTGATATATTTTATATTAATTGCTTACAACAAACTCACGTCACTAATTTCAAAGCGCATAGAACTTTGTAAGTCTACTAATCTCACAAGGCTTAATATCTTATAAGTTCATATATATTAATTATGCTATTGTGTTTTAGCATTCTTGAATTCAGATAAGTTTATATTTAACCTTTCATCTTAGTTACTGTCATCTGATGAAAAACGGTTGCTCAGTTTGGGTCTAAACTTTAATTTACCTCTTTTTAATATTAATTTTGTAAAATATTTTGGAGCTTTTGAGAGTCTACTTCATTCCCTCAAGAGTTATGAACCTTTTAATACTGATTTTAAAAATGTTACCCTCAAAATCTTTTAATATAAAGTGTAAATATAACGCAGAAAGTGACCAATAAGTCAAATACTTTATTATAATTTATAAAAGGAGAGCACAAAGGCTTCTCGTATTCATTACGTCTTTCCAACAGCTGTTAGGTAACTGTTGAATATTGGATCATTTGTGCTATACACCCATAGACAAGCTAATGTGGCTGATTATAATAAGCCACATTAGCTACAAAATATGACTGTAATTACAGCCAAGTTGTGTAGTACTTTGGTTTAGAATTTCAGTAGTTCAGTACATCTAACTCTCAGTGACAAAGACGTTGAATAAAACATCATATTAGGTCATCATTTCTCGTTAAAGATACCATCAACATCTTCTCATTCCTTTATTATTATTTAATATCATAATATATACATTATTTTTATCATATTACGGCCATTAATGATTATTTATTCTCACTTCTCCTTTAGAATTATTATAATAGTATCAATGGATATACTTTCTGTTCTTTGATGAAGCTATCATAGGTCTCGGATTTCACTTAAAGGATATATTTAAATGCTCGACTTTTTCTAATATAGAAATATGAATAAGTATTATTTTCTGCTCGTTTTTCTTCTCTCAACCTAGGCATATGTCCTATTGACGGACTCCCCAACATAGAATTATTGATTTCAGTTACCTATAATTCTTTGTAAACGATTTTTCGCATACTTACATAACTCATTAACAGCAATTTCCTCGTCTTCCTATCGCAACAATTAAAATTCTTCTGAATTAAAATTAACGTCCTCCTACATACTACTCTCTCTCTCTCATCTCTCTCTCCTCGTTCTCTCTCTCTTCTCTCTCTCCTCTCTCTTCTTATCCCTCTCTCTTCATATTACTTCTACTCGTATTAAAAATTCGGTATCACTTCTTATAAAGACTTCGCTTATTCTTAGCTTATCTCTGAGTCTCACCATCCCCTCACCCTACATCCCCGCTGGACAAGTCTAGTGCTCTTCTATCTATCCTGCTCTCGTTACCGAAATAACTTTTTTTACTCTCCACACCCAATAGCGCGTTCCATTTTGTAAACCCCGCTGCCTGTGCTCCCCACCTCCTCTCGCACAGCTACTTGCTTCCTACTCAAGAAGATAAGTTTGAGCAACTTCTACGACACACAACATTCGGATATTAAACCCCTTCCCAGTTGCTCGTCAACATGCTCGCCCCTTTGGTATGACACCCCATTATGCCCCAGACAGATTAATATCCCTTACCTATAGGGCTCGCCTTATATGTGTGATGTCTCGACTATTTGTATGTACTATAACGCTTACTTATACTCACTTAATGAACTCAATAAATATGTGCATGATATAAGATGTTCTCCCCTACTCTTTCAAACCATCATTTTACAATAGTATATATGGATCTGACACTACTATTTACTATACTCATAGTTATTCGTCAGTAATATGTAAAACCAAATATTTCACAAATATTTATTTTTAAATATAATATATATACTATATTATCATAAATCATACCTCATGCATATATATACCTATCTATAACATATAACACTTATACGCAGAAGACGAAAACAAAATTAATTCCTTCTCCCTCTTTGATATCCGCTGCATATATAAAATAAAAAATTGCCATAGATATTTTTCAAATACTACAATTAAGAAATGAAAACCTTCCACTTGAAATAGGCCTCAAACTTCTTCAGCCTCAACATTCCTTGTCATTAAATGTATATATTATGCATAATAATACGACTTGTTCATTTGTGATGACCTTCCACCTAAACGTCCACTATAAATACCGTATGATAATGACATCATGATAATATCTGAATTTATGCCAGTGTAGAACTTATATCGCTAGTATGTCTATATCTCTCTTGCCCTACACTTCTTACCTAATAATTTATAAATATATTTATTAAGATATATGTATTCTCTATGCCTCAATTTTGACCTCTCTCGTCACTAAACCCTCCTTCATTGGCTTCTCTATTCTCCCAACCTCCCAAGCTGAAATTGATTAATATCAGTCCACTTGCCCGTTTGTTTTCTATCTCTCGATTACATATTCACATATTTCACTATACTTTTATATAGTATACTTTTATCTCCTATATTATCTTGTTAATCGTTTATATCTTATATGATTTCTCTATTTCAATATTGATCATTTAATTATTATTATATCTTATTTATCATTCATTATCTTATATAAATATACTTGGCATACTGTATATCATTTTATTGGAAAAACTTAACGCCTTTCTTCTTTATTTGGACATCTTATATTTCATAATTTGTAGCGACTGTGACGCCGCATGTGTACTCAAGTATATATGATACCTCTACGCAAGCTTTATGACCATACTCGCCTCATATAATCTAATATATATTATATATAATGAACTCAGATAAGGTTTTCCTCGACTCCTACGCACTAATTCTTTTGCTGAATTCCCCTTGCTTATTTACTGCTTACGTATGACTCCATGTCTATCAACACCCATGATCACCGGCCATTTATAATTAATATATATACTAATACTATCTCTTATAACTGTTCTTGCCACTCACAACCTTCCAACTATACTCAACATTATTTTGTAATAATCCACTAGAAAGTACGAAAAATGACATGCATGTCAAGTGAAAGTTGTCCTTTTAAGGGCTTGTCACCAAAGGTAGACTGCTTTGGATTTTCTATTGAATTTAGTATATCTATACGTGAAGGTTTTGTCCGCGCGAAGGAGAGACGAGAGAGAGAGAGAGAGGAGACGAGACAGAGTGGATAGTGAAGTGTAGAAGATACGTGGAGCTTGTTTGTAGTGTTGTATTTTAGCTTCCTAGCCTGCTAATATTTTTGGTGAGTGTGTATGATCATAGAATAGTACATGATGTGATGACAGTGCATTAAATTTAAATGAGTTCTGACCTTTGATAAGAAAAATCTTTTTTACCATTTTGTGTTTAGCGATGATAAGTAGCATTTATTTCTGTGTGTAGGTAGACCTGAGGAATTTGTCTGTGAGTGTATTTATATTCAATTGTCTTATTTATTTAATGCTAATTTAATTAATGACATGTTAATGAAATAATTTGACACCGGAGTGATGATGGAGAAACTGATGGTTTAAAATTATGCTATCGATCGTTATTAAGATCAATTTACTTCACGGCGTTGTACCTCAAATCAACAAATAATATAATAAATTATTATCCATGTGTGACATGGGAATTAATCCAATGTTCTCCGGAACGTTATAGAGAACCCTGCCGTAGACGTATTGCCGCAACTGATAATAGATAAATACTTTCTTATCTCAGGTATATCTTAGTTCGCGCGAGTGCCCGCATAATAGAATCTGGAGCGCCGTTCGATAGCGTGAACTTATCTCATGCTTCAGCGTTTATACATGTAGTGTGACCAATACAAACATAGACTGCAAGTCTTGGCTGCTTTGAAGACGGATATAATTATAGGTTCGAAGTTAGTTATTATATGTAGGGAATACTGTATTTTGAGGTTATTTTATAGTGTAGGGTGAAAGTAGACGTGAATAATAATGTAGGTCCAGGTGGTTGACAAGTAGAGAGTGATGTGTACATGGAGTATGTAATATTGTGAGTAGAGTATAGACATATAACTCTAACTCCCGGATACAAATCTGATTTGATTACATTCCTTGAATAAGGTGTATTATATCTAAGAACAAGATTATTTAATATATATATTTAATGCGCTCTTTATTTTGTCTCATCATGGTTTGGCAGGTATGTGTGTGTGTTTTTCTATGTTCCACGTAATCTCAGTGTGTTTTCGAGCATAAGAGAGTGCGAAGATATAGTAGGGAGACGTAGACCTAAAGGTGTGTGTGCGAGTGCCAGATATGAAGGTAGTGATGGATTTGTTGAAGAAGAATGTTATTATAAAAAATCAGAGGGACCCACAAGAGAGAAGAAGAAAGAGCGTAGCGCAAGAATTGAAAGAAAGTCTTAGTGAATTTCGCTCCATGCACAGTGTTATCGTTGGACTCTATAGCGTTCTCTTAAAATATTACTCAACCCTAATGCAACAATAAGTAGGTTTCACTCGTATGCCAGAGTATCCGTCATATAGTTCTAGTTCCTAAATTATTATTAATAAGTTGATATGAATAATAATAATAATTTACATATAGAACGTATAATAATAATAATAATCAATAAGATACCAGTGAGAGTGAACTTTTACTACTATATTCTAATAAATGACCATTATATCGTACATTACTATTCATTCACTACTATACTCGAATTTACTCTAATTGAGATAATTATAATTAAAATTGATTTTCATGTTACTTAATATTATTAATTTTTATTAATTTATAGTTTTATTTATTATTATTATTTCATTAGATTTTTAATTTAATAATTATTTTATTAAATAACCAAGATTTTTTCTATTGTACATATATTCTCTATTTCATTACGTTTCATAGGTCACACATACAGAGCCCTCTCAAGAAACGCACTGACACCGTAACTATAACTATTAATATATTATATATATTATATATATATAATATACTATATATTATATAATTATATATTTATATTATCATTATTATTATATAATTATTATATATATATATATATATTTAATATTAATAATATATTATATATTAATATTAATAATATATATTAATATTTACTAGTGCATGGAGTCAATAAGTAATCTCTATATATATAGTACGTGATATCTCGGGTATCATACTCGTGTATATCTTGAATTTATTTATCTGGTTTGATTTTATAGCTATCAATCTATATCTATAAATTCTATGTTCTCAGATATATCTAGGCTCGGAAGTGATTGGCTATAATAGAATCTAAATCTAGTGTTCGTTAGACATGTATGTAAACACACGCATATCTCTTCTCTGCAATACACAAATAGATCTTGTTAATCGAGTGCATATGAATAAGTACAGTGATTAATTTGATCCAGCAGCTGTGTCACCCGTTGATAGTGCTGTAGAGCTTGATCGTCCGGGTTGTACTCTAATATCTTAGTCAGGCTTTTGTGATCATGCCATTCGTGTCGCTTGATTTATGTTCTCTATATAAAAACGAGCAGTGATAATTAATCAGAATGGCCACTTTGAGGCAGACATACATAACCACAAAAAACCTAGAAATTAAAATACACAAGTGTTAATACTGTGAAACATTGTTTAATTAAGAAACTAACTGCGACAGTAACAAAGCAAATGAATGAATCACTAATCACCTTTACTACTCCACGCTTTGGCCCATCAAAGAATTTAATTATTCTCGGAACCATCTCATCTTTGGGATCAGAATGACCTAAACGTCCATATCCTCCAAAACCCCAGGAATATGCTCTCTTCTTGGTGTCAACGGCAACCTAATAGGACGAGAAAATAGTTCAAATAGTTAAAAGTCTGTTAGTCTGCATATTAGGATGGGGAATGTGAAATTAAAAGAAGAATATTTGAATAAGAAATGTTTTACATAATTCTAAGAAAAAAAAAAGGGTTATGTCTTCTGATAGTGGTGATGGGTTTGGCAGTATTGTTAAATATGACTAACAACTTCATCGCCCTTTTATCTTGTCCATAAATATTTAACACTAAATAATTTAGGGCGAGTCCAGTATTTTATTATGCTAATTTCCAATATTTGTGCACAATTTTAACTCTAAAGTCAACTTCTTCCAATCTATCAATATATAATCAAATAACCTTATTCCCCCCTCCCCCCCAAAAAAAATACATAATACAATATAAAATTCTCAACACTAATATTATATAAGGAAGGAAATATACAAATTCGTATCCTTCCACACAACAGAATCAGCAAAATACAACAGATGAAAAGGAAGAACTGTAAAAATACATGTTATGCCTTACTGAATGATTATTGCCACATGCAATGTCAGCTATTTTGACATCCGTCACTGGTGTAGGATGACCATCCTTTGATCGTTCAATAAATACAGGAACCCTCCTAGGACTCGTTTCAAATTGGAATGTTAACTTGTTACTCGAGACGAAAAATCTGCCATCTGTATTATGTCCTAATTGACCATATTCAGGAAGGCCAAATGAAAATAGGTAACCTCTCTTGTCAATTATCAAACTGAATTCAGCGCCACAAGCAACCTGATAAAATATATTTAAGGCTTCTTGAATATATATATATATATATATATATATATATATATATATATATATATATATATATATATATATATATATATATATATATATATATATATATATATATATATATATATATATATATATATATATATATATATTATATATGTTATATATATATATATATATATATATATATATATATATATATATATATATATATATATATATATATATAATGATTTGGTTTGGTGGATATCTGAAGAGAGTTTGAGCGAATTGGTATAGTAGTGAAACTATGGTCTGGAATAAGAGGTATAGATCTAAGGTACAAAGTGTTTAGATGGACAATCTTAGGAGCGTGTTAGGTGTGAGAAGAATTGATAAAATGAGGAATGAACGCATTAGGGAGTTGAGTGGTGTGAAGAAAGGCATAAATGAGTGAATAAACGAGAGTACATTGAGATGGTTTGGCCATATGGAAAGGATGGATGATAGTCAGTTGGTTAAGCGAATGTATTGTAGTGTGTGTGCTGGGAATCAACCAGCTGGGAGACCGAAGAAAAAATGGATTGAGTCGGTAAAGGAATGCCTGAAAAAGAGGAATGTGAGTTTGGCAGAGGCGAGAAGAAAGATGCATAGCAGGAGTGAATGGCGAGGTTTGGTGAGGGAGTATGGTTCTGGGCTTCGCCCAGGGGATGAACCCCACAGTGAGGGTCTGTTGCAGTCTTGTGAAACCTCTAGGGTGGATTTTTCTGACTGCTAAAAGTTCTCACTTGGGGGTATAAAAGGGACAGTAAAGAGTAAAGGCTTTCTT
This sequence comes from Trachelipus rathkii, assembly GCA_015478945.1. Lineage (NCBI taxonomy): Eukaryota > Metazoa > Arthropoda > Malacostraca > Isopoda > Trachelipodidae > Trachelipus > Trachelipus rathkii. The sequence goes on along the minus strand of JABUQX010131138.1, from coordinate 17,407 downwards.
TTCGACTTACGTCATGTATTTCTACTACTTTTCTGTTTCACTGTATGCTACATACCTCACCCCCAATCTGGGGATAGGAGGAAGATAATATATATATATATATATATATATATATATATATATATATATATATATATATATATATATATATATATATATATATATATATAGATATATATATTATGTTATGTATATATATATATATATATATATATATATATATATATATATATATATATATATATATATATATATATATATATATATATATATATATAAAGAGAGCAGTATTTAATATTTTGTATATTCTATCGTACGAAAAATAATTATGCATGCTTGCCCGTGTGTATGTGTACATGCAACATATTAAATAATAAAAATATGGAACATTGATTTCATTATGACAAGAACTTTAAATCAAACAAGAAAAATAAATACCTTGACAACTTTTGACTCTTTAAAGTTTATTTTACATGGTGTGTGTATTATTGAAGTTGTATTACCCACACCACATTGACCAGATCTGTTGTCTCCGCAAGAAAATACAGTGCCCCTATCAGTTAAAAATAATGAATGATTTCTCCCAACTGCAGCAGACACAACTGTTAAATCTTTGATGGAGTCCAGCATAACTGGGGCATTACGGTTTTCTGTATCTCCAGTTCCTAATTGACCTTTTTCATTTCGGCCAAATGTCATAGCCTTTCCTTCTGCTGTTATTATGACTCCATGAGCTGAAGAGCAATGAGCAGCCACATAACATATTTTTATGCCTTTCATTGGCAGCCAAATTCTTGGAGCAAAATGCATCATGGATGGAATACATTTGTGATTTCGTCTCCCAATAAAGTCCCATTGTGTGCAACCACATAAAACCAGAGTACCTTTTCCTTCAGGAAGGCTAAGTCTCTGCAAAAAGATATAAATATCTATAATAAATATTTCACAAAATAAATATCCATAATAAATATCTACAGGAAGGCTAAGTCTCTGCAAAAGATTTAAATATCTATAATAAATATTTCACAAAATAAATAGCTCATTCCTAAATTGTCAAAGTGGATAAAAATATTTAAAAAAATTCAATTCTGATAATATTTTCAGTTATTAAAACATTATTCACTAACAACTATATATAATTGTCATTCAGAAAATAACTACTGCTAATAATGAAAAATTAAAATGTCTATACAATCAATTTAGCCAGCTATAATAGCTACATATTAATTTAATAAACTTGTAACAACATAATAAAAGGAGTCAACTGTTGTATATAGTATTGCTAAAGAAAAAATTTAATAATACAATGAAATACATTCAAGGCGATCAAAGACATTAGATACCTAAAGGTATATATATATATATATATATATATATATATATATATATATATATATATATATATATATATATATATATATATATATATATATATATATATATATATATATATATATATATATATATATATATATATACTTCTATATATATATATATATATATATATATATATATATATATATATATATATATATATATATATATATAATATATTTTATTTCTATTTGTGTGTTTTTATATATATATATATATATATATATATATATATATATATATATATATATATATATATATATAGAGATAGCGATAAATATATATATATATATATATATATATATATATATATATATATATATATATATATATATCAGGTAATTATTCTCTATTAGAGTGTTGTTGTATTGTTAGATAGAATATTAGAATACTAGTGTGAGGTATATTTATACAAATTGCATAAGTATTTGTTTACTTGTGTTTTGTGTAATCAGTGCGCAACTCTGGTAATAAAAATGGGTGGTGGTGATGATGAACCAAAGAGGGGTGAAGATTGTAGAATGATTGGGAAATGTCCAGTATTTTCCAGAAAAGAGAAAGATTATGAGAAATGGAGAAGAAAAGAGTGATTGGGCTCAATTAAATGAGAACTTGAAACAAAAGGGATTAATTATAAGATTATATTTAGAGGGTGAAGCGGAGGAAATAACAAAGAATATTAGTATGGGAGAATTATCAAAAGAGGGAGGGGTGACGTTAATATTATCAGCATTAGATAATAGGTATAAGTTAGACAAACATGTGGAGAGGTTTAACAGTGTTCTGAGTGTGTTAAAAATTGATAGAAGAGAGGAAGAGCGTGAAAGAATTTGTGATTTGATATGAAAAAGTAATGTGTGAAGCAACCTGTTTAGGGATGAGTGAGTGGGGAAAATACGTAAAAGGTGCACATCTATTATATAGAGAGAGACTTAAAAAATGGGAAGAACAGATTGTTATAGGTGGATGTGGGGAAAGTGAGTTAGAGTATGAAAATATCAGGAAGCAAATGTTACAAATTTTTGAAGACAGAAAAGATGAAATTGAGGATAGAAAGGACAGAAAAGAAAAGGAACAAATGTGGTGGGAAAAAAACAGACAAGGTATGGATGAAAGCACAGGAGAAGTGTATAAGAGAAGAGAAGCAAGTGGAAATAAGAAAGAACAAATATGGTGGGAGAAAAATAGACAAGTTATGGATGAAAACACAGGAGGAGTGCATAAGAGTGAAACAATAGAAGGAATGGGAATAAAAGAAGAAAGAATAATTTGTTATAAATGCGGAGGGAAAGGACACATGGCTTGGCAATGTTTAAAGAAGGGTGGTATGAGATGTTTCAAACGCTGAAAGATGGTCATATGGCGAAAGATTGTGATCAAATGGTTTGTTTACGATGTGGGAAAGGGACATGCATCAACACAAGTGTCAGACAAGCAAGGAGAATATAAGAAAATGCACAATGTGTTGTAAATGGGGAAACGAGGAAAACGACTGTTGGTGGAATGAAAAAAGGGCAATAAAAGAAATGAACAAGGAGAATATATATATATGAGTGAGAAAAGAGAAGTAAATAAAGATGTAGATGGAGAAAGAGAGGGAATGATTGAAGCAATTTTAAATGAAAGAAATAATAGTACAGTGAGTGGAAGAGTGGAAAAAGAAAGACATAAGGAAATATTAGGTTATATAAGCATAAATGACCTTACAGAGATGAGAGAGAGTTTTGAGGAATTAGATTATAAGGGGGAAAAATGTTTGAGAGAAAACAATAAATATAGGAGAAAATGGAATGAAGTGAAGAGTTGTCAAGGGGAAAAGAATTTAAAAAAGACTTTAAATAGAAGATTTACAAATAGGAGAATATGGGGAGGGTTATGAAGAATATGGTAGGAATGAATTTGGGGGTGTAGTGAGTGAAGAAGAGGAGGAGGAAAACATTGAATAATATGGCAGGAAATGAACATGGGGGGGTGTAGCAGAGTAGTTAAAGGTAAGAGGAGAAAACATACAACATAGATTGTGACAGAAGTAGATTAAAGAGGAGTGAAAGAGAAAAAATGATCAATGAGAAAACACAAGGGAAAATAGTGCAAATCATGAGTCAAGCAGGCAAAATGGTGAATAAGATGTGGAATATATGTGAAGAACTCATGGAAGAAATTAACTTGGGAAAGAAAAAAGGGTATTCTGATAGTAAAATCACAATGTTATCAGGGTAGTAGTAATTAAAGAATCAAAGAATCATCGAGAGATATATGTTGAATAAATGGAAGTGAACAGATTGAGCAGATGGATTAACGAAAGAACGAAAGAAAATGTAAATAAAAGAGGTTTGTATGTTAATTGTTGGAGGAATATTAGGGGAATGAGAGAGAGAGAAGAGAGTGGTGTGAGATTGATAGCAGACGGTGATGATGTGAGTCATCATCATTGTCTGCTATATGAGATGTTTCTTTTTCAGCCAAAAAGATTTATAAATGTATTATATGATTATTAATAACAAATTTAGCATCTAAAAAGTAATAGAAATTGATTAGAGAGAGACAACAATATATAGAGTGTGAGCTGAATAAAATAAACAGAGAAAAAGGAAGAGCGACATAAATCAGATAAAGAGGAAGAAATATATCATCATAGACGTGTTCTCAGAACTTGTTGTGAGCAATCATATATTTGTTTATTGTTATATTATATATTGTTAGTCATTCAATTATTATTATTGCGACACGACATAAAATATATCTCTGACGTGTTTGGACCATACTTATATTACTAGACATTACTAACATACAACTAATCCATTATTATAATCATCTTATATTATAATTTCATCCATTAAATTATTGTGAATTGCATCACGAATTGATGTCAACTACATAAATATATCAGGTAATTATTCTATATTAGAGTGTTGTTGTATTGTTAGATAGAATATTAGACTACTAGTGTGAGGTATATTTATACAAATTGCATAAGTATTTGTTTACTTGTGTTTTGTGTAATCACACCATCTTATATCACACTATGAAATAGGCGACTATAGAAAAACGTGAGAAATTCAAAATATATAGTTAACACACATATTATGAAACCATAATGTAAAAAATGTTCTTTAAAAAATTTTACAAACTGAATATATATATATATGTGAAAAGAAGAAGAAGATAGTATAGATAAGAGTATATATATATATATATATATATAGAGCATATATAAGGTTGTTATATATATATATATATGCTATATATATATATATATATATATATATATATATATATATAAAATGAAAATAAACATTCTATGTTAAGCTTATGTTTACACAAACATAGATCCATTTCAGTAAAGTTTAGATGTATGGCATCGATGATCCATATAGGTTAGGTTTACATATACAGCATCAACAATCTACGTTAGGTTTAGGTGTACGCTATTGACAATCCATAAAGGAGTTAAGTTTAGGGCCTCTCAGTTCAGGTTATTTTAAGATTTATTAATTTACACAGCTTTTTGTATAATTAACAGAACTTTTCATAACCTGAACTAGGAAGGCTGTAAACCTAAACTTAACCTGTATGATTCGTCGATACTGTATACCTAAACCTAACCTACATGGATTGTTGATGCCATAGACAAACTTAACCTAGATGGATCTACATTGCCGTAAACCTAACCTAGATGAGTTACTTTCATTATATATATATATATATATATATACGGTATATCAGGCGCGGTTTTACGGGGGAAGCACAGGAGGCCGGGCCTCCTCTAAAAAAAAAATATTATGTAATAAAATACCCAATTACTATTTATTACTATTAAAATAATGTTTAAAATGTTATACAAGGACGCTAATTTTACATTAAGATCATTTATTCTCTTACGAAAAATTATTTTTCATAAGGATCATTGACTGGAGGAATTTCGATTTATGCCTCCTCCAAGAAAGCATAATTATAATGCTTTCAAAACACTGGTTGTCATGGCAACGTAAAAGAAACCTATTCTTATTTTGTCTATTTTGAGGATTTTTTCCCAAGGCCTCCTTCGAATTTTTTTTTTTTAAATTAAATAAAAACATATAATATATATATATATATATATATATATATATATATGAAAGATAGCAGATAGTTATATAGTTATATATATATATATATATATGTATATATATATATATATATATATATATATATATATAGTTGTCCTCGTAGAATCACTGGGGTTAGGTTCCCCCTGCGTTATAGGCGACATCGCATATAACTTTAACCCCCTGAAAATCATAAATTTAAAATTTTTACCTTTGGATAAGGTGTGAATAAAATAGCAGCAGTATTTTATTATTTATTCTTTAACAATAATTGAATAAATTTGCAGATACAATGTTATTTAAGCAGAATAGTATATATAAATATATTTTTTATTGACTAATTAATTAGTAGGATATTTATTACATTACAGTACAGTACTTACATAGATCTTAAATGAGCAAAAAATTTTTTTAGTTTTTTAAATGAAAAAATATACATGTATAAACCTTTAAAAAATTTGAGATAAAATATTTTTATATATTTGATTTAAATAATAGCCTAAGGACTGTAATTTAAAATTTTAAAGTTATTAAAATAATCGATAAAATAGTTTCCTTCAAAGTGTAAATGAAGTTGAAGGTGTAAGAGATGAAGGCGGTTCCGAATCAGTTGCATTGGCTGCTTTTTTTAGAAATACATCGTTATCGGTAATTGTCGCTTTTGCTTTTAGCTTACCAAATATTTCTTTTTTTTCCTTTTCATTTCTATTAATCTTGAACATATGTATATATTATGTAGAATTATAATTTGCCAATTTAATTATCTTTTGACATATGTATTACTGGTAATTTTAATTTTATTTTTCATAATCTTAAATTAATTTTTCTTAAATGTTCCCCAATTTGAAAATAAATCGCCTATAAGACCGTCGTTCTTACTTAGGACGCACTATACATATATTATATATATATATATATATATATATATATATATTATATATACATATATATATATATATATATATATATATATATATTATTATATATACCCAGTATATATATAGTTATATATATATATATATATATATATATATATATATATATATATATATATATATATATATATATATATATATATATATATATAACATCTTAATTATTTTGTAAGTGCCTCCCCATGTTTCGGTCTCACTTGAGCTTCTGTTACTGATATATATATATATATATATATATATATATATATATATATATATTATTATATTATTATATATATATTATATATATATATATATATATATATATATTATGTTAGTTAAATATATATGTTATTATATATATGTTATATATATATATATACATATATATATATATTATATATATATAATGGGTATATATATATATTATATATATATATATTGCATATATTATTTGTTGTTGTTATATATATATATATTATATATATATATATATATATATATATATATATATATATATATATATATATTTTTTACCTTTATTATATTTAGTTAACTATATTTTTCTTACCATTATTATTCATTTCTACGAATTTTTTATTAGGCCCCCTATATTGCATGTAAAAAAAATTTTGCCCAAAATATTTTAAAGATCAAATTTTAAACTATGGTTTTGTAAGATCTCTCTTGGCTAAATTCTTCTCTTTCCTCACACTTTAATAAAATAGCATTCCAGTCAGTTCGAGTATAAGAAAAGCCTATGGGAGTTTTAACAACTTTGAAAGGCTATAAATTTTTTTCCTAAAAACATCAGTCATTTATATTCTTTATTTTTTTTAGGAATAGTGAAGGATGCATAAAGATTCAAAATGATCTTGATAAACTTTGGGTGGGCAGATAAGTGGCAAATGAATTTTAATAGTAAAAAGTGTAAGGTTCTTCACCTAGGTTACTCAAATAAAAGTTTTAACTACGATATGAATGGGGATTGGCTTGAGTCTGTGGACCAAGAAAAAGATTTAGGTGTGATTAGAAGCAGTAATTTGAAAGTAGCTAATCAATGTTTGGAAGCTAGAAATAAAGCTAATAAGATGCTGGGCATAATAAATCGCAATGTTGTTTACAAGAGCAAAGAAGTAATAAGTAAACTGTATAATAGCTATGTTAGGCCAGTAATAGAGTATTGTGCACAAGTTTGGGCCCCTTATTTAAAGAAAGACTTAGATATGCTAGAGAGAGTGCAACGTAGAGCAACAAGGATGATTTCTGGGTTTGAGGGTAAGAGCTATGAGGAGAGGCTGAAGGAGTTAGAAATGTTTTCTGTAGAAAGGCGATTTCTCAGAGGGGACATGATACAAGTCTACAAAATATTTACATCTATTGATAATACAGAGACCAATAAATTTTTCATAGTAGAACATGGACAGGTGACCAGGGGGCATAATAAGAAAATTAAGAAAGCATGCCATCTTGAAATAAGAAAGCATGCATTCAGTAATAGGGTTGTTAAATTTTGGAATAGTCTGCCAGAGGAGGTTGTTGAGTGTGACTCGATTGTAACATTTAAGAAAGGGTTAGATTCGTTTATGGATGGGTTGGGTATCATATAATATATTGACGAAGCCAAATTGGCGGTTTTAGTTACAGAAGTTGAGGATCATAACTTGTCGAAGGATGGTTTGGGTAACAGCGAGACATTAGCTTGACAAAAGCCACCAGGAGGAAGCCACTAGTGCAGGAGCAGCTGGGCCAGTGGTTGACTCAATAGGCCCATGTGGCTTTTTACTGTCTCTATATTCTTAATGTCTTAATGTCACGTCTATCCTGTGATATTTATAAAAACCTGTGATGCTGGGGTTCTGCACTACTATTAGCATCATTTTTTTTTTTATGCTTCATTATAATTTATTTAAGTCTATGCTATGATTTTTATAAAAATCTATTTAGAGGCCCTATTAGACATTAAGAATATAGAGACAGTAAGAAGCCACATGGGCCTATCGAGACTGTCCCCAGTCAACCCACTACCCAAACATGCTCATGCAAATCCACAAAGCACCTAGGGCTTTTCAAATTGTTGTAAATACAAATACACCCAAATTTGGCTTAGTCAAACTAATGATATATATATATATGATACCCAAACCATCCACATGCATTAATAACTAAGTTATGGTCACACATGCCATCTAATAATTAATAATAATTACCCAAAAATCAAATAAAACTTCAAATAATTTTTTTTATCATTTTTATACATTAAATGTTTATCTGATAATAGTAGCGCAAAGGGGCTTCACCCCCGATTTTTATAAAAATCACAGGATATACTCTAAAAAAATGATAATGAAGAATAAAAAAAAATATACATGGTGGTCTCTTTAGGAAAAAAGTTACCTCTCAAAGTTGTTAAAACTCCCATAAACTTTCATTTTTGATCCATCAAGGTTAGGTCTCATTTTAGGCCCTGTAGTTCAGGTTATGATAAGTTTTGGGTAATAGTCCATTTTGAGGTAATGTTATCAGATATAGATATTTTTTCAGATAATCGTAAGTTATCGGATATTGTTGTTACCTCTTATTCCACTATAGTTTGTTCGAACACGTAAGAGTGACATTGGCTTTGGCTAAGTTTACATAAAATAATTTTTTAAAAATTAAATATATATATATATATATATATATATATATATATATATATATATATATATATATATATATATATATATATATATATATTAACTTAAATGTTATTTAAAATAAAATTTATAAAAAATTAAATAAAATTAAAAAATTTGAATTGTGCTACATTTGCATAAATTTTACTTAAGAAAAAAAGTTTTTTTTTAATAATTACATATCTATAAATTTTTATTTTTTATTTTTTTAATTAATAAAATATCATAGGTAATGCACAGCAGGCTTGGCAAACATGTATGGTAGACACAGCCGCTCTAATGCGCGCCATGTTCTTTTAGAGCAACGCTGCAGCATATATTAAAAGCGAGCGCTTCAGCAAGTGGTCTGCCATGCATGTATACCAGCCTGCTGTGCATTTATCCTATGGTATTTCATTAGTAAAAATATATATATATATATATATATATATATATATATATATATATATATATATATATATATATATATATATATATATATATATATATATATATATATATATATATATATATAGCAGTCGGGTGACTCGGACCACCTTAGGCATAACTTCGTATCCCAACTTTCCCTTAATACACTTTTTGGAATTTTTTTTTCTGAAATTCAAGGCCATATAGTAGGTAATAAGCACACAAAAAAAATAATAATGTAATTCTAATAATAAAAGTTTTATTAAAGTTTTAATAAAGCTCCTTCAGCCTGACCGTGGAGGGGTGAATCGGACCACCATTGAGGGGTGAATCGGACCATCTGTTTAAATTCGTCTTTTACATATATATTCAATTTTATATTTTAATTTTTACTTAATATAATAATTATTTATAATATTAAAATTCGTGGTGTTTTTCTATATTTGAATCAGTTCATATTTTCTGAAAAAGTTTTCTAAGTTCAAGACAGGGTAACATAGTCAGCCGGCTGCCTTTTGTTGTTGACTGAGGAAAGATAATTTTAAATTTTTTATATTAGGGTTTACTTACTATATTATTTTTTAGTTTAAAAATATGTTCATTGTGTAAAGTTCTGATATAAGTTGTGAATTATTTACTACTAATTTATCTTTTGTGTTTTAATGAATACAATGGTGACGGAAATAAATTATTACCGTTTATACAATATCATAAGTTAGTATTGAAAAAAAAACAACAACTAATTTTACAAGTGAAATAGTATTTTATTTTTAGGTTAAATCACAAATACCAAATAATACTTTTATGTGGGTAAGAAAGTTGGAAGCAAAGAAAGGGTTTTAGCTTTTTGTAAGCTATTGCCAGGGAATTATCATTAATGTGAGCATGAACCCATGAGCAGTAGTATATAGCATAGCAGAGCATATATATATATATATATATATGCATATATATGTATATATATATATATATATAAGGTTATATATATATATATATATAAGTTGTTATATATATATATATATATATATATCACGTATTACAGAATCTGTTAAGCCCCCAAAAGTTTACCCTTTTAGGGGCCTCTGTCGGCTGGGGGACATAGGGGGATGTTTCATACCCCGGAGGGGATGGTCGGAGGAACCCCCGCGATACCAAAACCAAAGCCGGAGACTATCCCCGGGGGGATTAGTCCCCCCCGTCATCCACCCAGAGGCCGAGAGAACCGACTCCTGACATAGCCGGTTTCCACCCGCGGGTGTTAGTTTTAAACACCCCTAACACTCGGGCGTCCTATTTTTTTGCGGTCAAAGTCTTTTTTTCCTGTGCCATGTATATGCAACAATGTGTATGGTGAACTTTACGGCTTTTAAGTCAAGGTTATGATAAGTGTGATCAGGTAGACACGATTTATTATATATATATAAGGTTATTGCCGTATGGTTGTTATATATATATATTATATATATATATATATATATATATATATATTTAATATATATATATTATATCACGTCAAGTGTTCGCTCATATTGTGAGCGGCTGGCTTGACTGGCATGGCTCATGGCTTAGAAAGCCATCACCTGTTAGTCAAGCCAGCCACTGGCTTGGCTGAACGAATACCGATTCAAAATATAGAACTTTCCCAAATTGTAACTAAGTAATAAAAATATCAATAATGATCCATAAAATAATAATAAAATAAGGTGTCCGATTCACCCCTCTCCGCTCAAAAATTTTGACACTTTTTTGAATTTATTTTTTTTTATATAAATTTCATTTTTTATTTTAATTTTTACTTAATATAAGTAACTATTTATTATATTTAAATTAATTATACGTAATAAAAATGTCAATAATAATACATAAAATACGAAAAACAATGGTGGTCCGAGTCACCCCTCCATCAATTTTTACGGCGGGGTGAATCGGATCAAGTACCCGTGATTTTGCCACTAATACTATTTGGAACAAAATTTACTTTTAAGGTTAGTGCCAATACTCGAGTGTGTTCACTGAAAAAATAATTAAAATCCATTCACAATTTTTCATTTTATAACAAAGTTAAAAAAACTCACATTTTTCAAAAGTGAAATTCTATTGAAGGCCATTTTATAGCCTCGTTTATTATATTTTTTAAAAATATAAAAACTTTTTAAAATTAAAGATGATCTAAATAAAACTTGTAGTACTAAGGTGGGGCTATAAAATGAGCGAAAATTTTTTTTTATTTTTTTTTTATTTAGAGTGGTCCTAAAATGAGCATGAGGCCTACTAATTTTTTTTAAAAATAAAGCCTATGGGAAAATTTTAAACTTTGAGATGCTCTAACTCTTTTCTTAAAAATTTAAATCATTTTTATTTTTTAGGGTATATCCTGTGATTTAAAAAAAAAAAAAAAAATTTTATAAGCAAATCCTATGGGAGTTTTAACAACTTTGAGAGGCTGTAACTCTTTTTCTTAAAGAGACCGCCACATTTATTTTACTTTATTTATTATTTTTTTAGTGTATATCCTGGGATTTTTATAAAAATCAGGAGTGAAGCCCCTCTACGCTACTATTACTGTTTATAGTTTTTATACAGTATTTAGTGACTCACACTAGAAGAAACTCCACAATAATCAAAAATCATACATCAAATATTTATAATTTTAATACAGTATTCATATTAATTGGATTGAATAACACTCCACAATTACATATAGTAAGCCTAATAATAATGATGAACTGTACAGAACATATTACCTAATCTGTTAGAACAGTTCTGCCCAACTATTACCAGCCTTTGTATAAGATTTTAACAAGCTTTAGGGTGCTGTGAAGTTTGCGCATATTGCATGAACATGTTTTATAAATATTTACTTTAGTTTGACTGGGACAGTCTTGATGGGCCCATGTGGCTTTGCTGTCCCTATTTCCTATGTGGCACTCCTATTCTATACAATTACCCTTAAAACTATTGTATAAAAAACTTTAACTATAATTCTTCCAACCTGTTTTGATGGATCGGAATCTGATGAGCTTCCAGAAACGCTGTCCTGGCTGATTTCATCGAGATTCTCTTCTTTAACATTAATATCCTCTTCTTTAACAATAATATTACTATTATCATTACCTGAAGAAACGCTGTCCTTGCTCATTTCATCATGATTCTCTTCTTTAACAATATTCTCTTCTTTAACAATAACATTACTATTATCATTACCTGAAGAAACGCTATCCTGGCTCATTTCATCGTGATTCTCTTCTTTAACAATATTTTCTTCTTTAACAATAATATTACTATTATCATTCCCATCTTCCTTTTGCTTCTTGACTCTCATACTTTTAAAACTTAGTGGACAGTTAAATGCAAATTGAAACTATTACAAAATATTAAAATAATATAACATTTAAAGAGTCGGTAAATAACCACAATTTCAGAGCCTTAGGCTTTCCGGTATCGTTTTAGGCCGACAACTTATACTAAATTATGAATCAGACGCTAACTATTCTTTGTTTATTTCCGAATCCTTGGGCTATAGCCTAGGCTACATCATTTTTCGGCCTAGCGTCCTGTAAATCCTATCACCTGCTAAAAATATTGGTTGGTTGTTACAAAGACTATAGTCGTGCTAAATTTAAAAAAAAATAAAAAATAAAAAAATTGATTTTTAAATTTTGATATGAGGTTAACTAAAATTTAACATTGGGGTTTTCAAATTCTAGCATAATTAAAAGAAATTAATTTTCCTAAAAAATTTACCTAGTGGCTAGTTTTTTTAACTTTGATTACTATAAATTTAATTAAAGTAATATCACATGCAATTTTATAACAACTATTATATACTTCTACATATATCGCTTATATTTTGTTCATTTATTTAAACAATGTTTTAGTGGATTATTGATATACTTTGCTACTATTGTCCAGAATTCCCTAGAGTATTTTTCAAAAGTTCTTCATTATCTCTAAGCGAGTTTATCATGTGCACGCATGGGCGTATACAAGGCAGGTGGCAGATTTACGAGAGGTGGGCACTGACCCCCAATAAATCTTTGAGCGAATAATGAAATAACTGGACCTTATATTTAATGTTTGCCAGACCGTACGTTATTTAAGTTGCAATATTTAATTTAATGATAAGAAAAACTGAAAAAGAAGAATCAATCAATCGAATATCTTTTCCTTAATAATTACGTTATAAGAAACTAAATAAAATATATTAATATATATATATATATATATATATATATTTATATATATATATTATTATATATATTATATATATATATATATATCTTATTATTTATATATATATATTATAATTTTTAAAATTAATATTATATATTACTTCAATAAAAGGGAAATTACATTAAATGAACATTAATAATCATTTGAAAATAAAAAAAAGTAATATTTTTATTCATATAAAAAATTCTTAATTTTGATCTCTTAACAGCAAATGTTGAATAACATATGCCTGTTTATATTGTGTAGCTAAGATGAACACTCATTGAAGCCAGTTCTAATTGATTTTTTTCATGTATTGATTCTTAAAAAAGTTTGCTTTGATCCTTTTTCAGAGTAGTGAAATTTGTTTTGATTTCACATTTTGAGTGAGGTAAATGCTAAATCGTCACTATATTTACCTCCACATATCAAATTTTATTTTCCAAATTTACCATTTTCTTTCATTATTTTCAATATAATCATGTTAACTCTATATAAAGATTAGTAAAGTAGGATCTTTGTTCAGCGAACTGCTCTTTAATGGTTGAAAAATTATCAAGGGGGGGGAAATTTTGAAAAATTTTGTAAAATTGCCCCTTATCTTTTCATTTTAAATTTGAATTCTCAAGCCAAACGCATTTAGTAATACGTTTATCAGAAAGAGAAGTTTTGTGCAACTTCCCAAAATGTTTGGAGAATGTTTCGTTGATGTTTGCTTGGAAAACCCTTCTAAACAACATCACAACATTTCCAATATGATTTAAGAGCAGTTGCTGTCACTAATTGGAGAATGGCCAATGCATACATAATGAAGATATGTTTGAGATAAAGGTAAAGACATAAAATTATTCACTTTTAGCCATTTTAATCTCGGGGAGCTAAAAGAATCTAAGTTTTTTTATAAAACCAAATTAGATGTAAGCTACATAAGCGCTTAACTTGGTGTTGTTTGATTATTCAAAGATCTTCTCTTGCTCTTTGGAGGAGCTAGTTCTATTTAGTTTTAAGATCTCTCTCTGGGCTTTTGGCTTTATTAGAATTCCTAACTCAAACTATGTCTAACTTAATTTAAGTGTTCATTGGAAATAATTGGATCAGGTAAGTCGATTAGCTAGATGCAGATAAAATGAGATGATGAAGTAGTCACCTACCTTGTATTTTAATGAGCCATTCTTGATTTGAGCTTTTTGAGAGAAGGGGGAATACAATTATACTGAATTTGTGTTCTTTTGAGCGTCCTAAGCCTTAGCAATATTTCTTTTTATTCATTAATAATTTTGTCATATTTTTTTCATAAAGGATAAGAGCCCCATGGCAGGTGAACCCACAATAATTGCCATTTTGCCGTTAAGAATCCGCAGTTCTGTGGTGGTTGCTCAGACATTGTAATTTTTTAGTGGAAAACTAGGGTGAAAATTGAGGTGCCCACATTCATAGCAACACCTCCCTAAACTCTCGCATATCGAACCTCATTACAGCATTGCACCACGCCGCACCTCTCTATGTCTAAAATTGTGTGACACATCGCACCGTACTGCACCGTAGAGTATCAGTCAACCCTAATTTTAACTGATGAGCTTAAAAAAATTATTTTTTTATTCATCTTGAAATATTTCTTGTATTGTTTCACCATTTCTGCTCCTTCATCCTTCTCCCAATACAATTATTGAACATCTAAAAATAAAAAGGTCTCCACCAACATTTGCATATTACAATTCCAACGACAAGCTGCCTTCTCCACCCCCCACCTCATCCCATTTCATTCTACAGATTCACTTTCCATACTACAATTCATCCGCTTTCTATATATACTTAGTACTTTATAGCAGTTCAATATTTTTGAGTTCTCTATTTTATTTTATTTAGTATCGTATTAAGATGTAGGATATAAAAGGTAATATATGCTTAAATGCTATATTTATCTCGTGTAACTAGATGTAGATTTGGGATTCTCTAGTAATTTGCAATCATTGGACGCTATAGATTACAGAGAATCCATCTTAAAACTCGCCAAAAACATGAGGCTCCACATGGATTCAACTTCGTGTCCTAATTCCTTTTTTGATAGCGCTACCATGTGAAAGTCTCAAAAATATTATATAGTCTATAAACAATTTCGATATTGACACATAGATTCCAAAATATTCAAAATTGAACATCACTTCATCTGTTTTTCTTATAGATGCTTTATAAGAGAACACAAAGAAGATTAAAAAAAAAAAAGCAATACCTATGGGTCAAAGATTTAAATACACAAAGTAATATTAAAATTTTATACGTATATTATTGAAAGCATTTGAAAATGTAGAAGAGCGCATAAGGGATAAGAAACGCCAAAACGACCCAATAGCCTATCGTGTAGACGTCAGACTTCTGGTGGCTTTTGCTCTAAGTTTAGTTAGTGGCTTACATAGTGTTGATTTAATTCCACATATGGCTATGAGATGTTAGAGAAGCAAATGCATCTTAGTTCTCCCTATGTCAACTAATATTTATCAATACGGGAAGTGCCCATGGACAACACACCCTACATACCACCATTACAGCCGTTTCAGTGTTTCCTAATAAGACCAATTTTCCTAAGAACATCAAACTAATAGGGCCTTGGTCGCGCCAATAGATCCACTTTTTTCTAACTATACAACATTTGCGATTTTATTCTATATCTCTCGCGCGATCTTATAGACCTTCCTTTTAAAAGCTATTACAAATCAAATGGAAGGTTTTGTTTCCTGTATGTAGGCCATCTTCTTCATTCTCAATCTTCTATCTACAGCGGTTTTAATCACTATTGCTTGGGTTTATTTGTATTCGTATGGCTCGCGTAAATTTCGCGCGAAAGATGTTCTGATACAGTAGATACAAGCCTTCTTGATAGCGGAGTATCTATAAAAATAACATAATCATAACAACAGCTATGGTTGGCAAGCCATTTCATATCCCTCACGAGCAGATGAACTAACTATTAGTGGCTAAAACGAAATTACCTGGTATTATTACTTCTTAGATTATACCAATCGCGTTATTCATTTAGAGGATGTGCAAAGTGAGTCAACTCAACAAACTCTGCGGGGCGTAACCAAATCTAAATATTTTAAATTCTTAAGATCACAGATAAAGTACAGATGCAGTATGAATCAGTTAGATCGATAAAAGCATCTCCTACATTGTCTAGAGGTAAATGTTGTAGGCAGTTCTCCCCTCTATTATTGTAGATAATTAAAACCTTATCGCGATACTGTTGCAATGCTTTTTGTTGTTAAATTAATTCTATAGAAAATAACTTATATTTTATATAATTTTGTTTTGGGCTACTTTGTCCCATGTTTCCCTTGACTGGAGTAGAGAGAAATTCTGGCAACAATGGGACCATAATATTTGCTTAATGTCTTAATTAGTCTTGGTGTGATATCTTACTGTTTACACGATAATGGGCATTATATAGCGAGTATAGCACGCTGAATCTCGGCATGTTTTTTTAAACAAGCGTGTGTTACGTTTGACGATGTTGTGTTAGAGCGAGTGCGTGAAGGTGAAATATCCATTGTGAGGGGGCTGATATCTTCGAGGAGTGTTTTCGATTTATCGCTGCAGGGTCGGCTCACTGTAAGGCGTTGAGTTACCAGTAGATACGATACGTACGCGGTTTAACATAGGGGCATTAGGCTTGAGAGTAGGTTAGCTGATGAAAGTAACAAAGACATACTAATGATCTGAAATATTCTCTCTCCTG
>JABUQX010131137.1:12500-15992 GCA_015478945.1 Trachelipus rathkii | reverse complement strand
ATATTTCCTGGTGGTTTACTGACATCTGTACACTGGGATGGTAAGTTATTGTTGGATGTAACCAGAGAAGACAAGGTTGAACGTCTGGCGATCGTCGTATATGGTGGAGGGAAATCAAAGTTGCTGGGTGTTCCAAAACTTTTGAGAGGAACCGGTGCAAATGTTGCAGACGTTGTAGTACAGTGCCTAAAAGATTGGAATTTGGAAGATAGCATAGTAGGAATGTGTTTTTACACAACAGCAAGCAATACAGGAACCAAAAGTGTGGCTTGCAGGATTATAGAAGAGGAAGCTGAAAAGAAGTCTTCTGGCCTTTGCATGTCGACATCATATTCACGAAATAGTCAAATCTGCTGCTTTCAGAAAATGTTACTGTATTTCATCAGGAACCAGACATTGACCTGTTCAAACGTTCCAGAAATAACGAAAACAAAATTAATAAAGAAAACTATGAGATAGTTAGCTATTAGCGGAGTCGTCAATGGACAGAAAATGTACCTCAGCTTTCTTGTACGTAGCAGTTAAGAAAAGCCACCCCATGGAGATTATAGCGAATATTGGAGCTGACAGTTGTTCATTTATTGTGACCTTGAGCAACGGTCATCCTTTCGTAAACCTGGTGCTCTTCACATCGAGCATGATGGATGGCACGAGTCCTTTATTCATTGAAAATAGTCTTGTTTAAGGTCGCAGTATTAAATATGACAGCACAGAAGCAGCTGCAATGACAAGATTTTCCTAACTTTGCTGTAAGGTTCTTTGTTCCCAATTGGTTTTCAGCCCCATCGGCAGCTTCAGCCCCAAGAAATGACCTGAAGTACCTTCAGAGCTGCAATGCTGTGACGAATTATGAATTATAAGTAGTAAGCTAGTAAAGCTCGTCAAAACGTCACTGATGGTATTAAGGAGGAAAGAACTTCAAGCATCTTGCATTTTATGAATTATGAGAAGTATCCAGTTAAATGAAACGAAGATGGTCTTGAAGCTCTGCATAAACCAGCATGAACAGATGTAGATAACAGCCAGATAAACCGTTTGTATTTCAAGATGAAGATCAACATTCAAACAACACTGCCGACATTTATAGAGAATGCAGTCATTTGTTCTCAATAATTACGTTTGGACTCACTCTTTCGCAAGGATTGACCATTGGAAGGAACGAAGAACGGACTATAAGAGCACAAGAAGTAGCAAATCAATAAATGTCATCAGCTACATGCCGAAAGCTATTGCACTAGTGCAAACTATAATAATCACCTAACAAAAAACGAGGAGAAATGCAATACATTCTTTGAAAATGTGAAAGACCAGGAAAAATTCCAATGGTTTCCAGCTGCATGAAAAAAGAGTATGAAAATAAGAATAAACAATAAATAAGCTAACTCAAAAATCTAAATATCATGATTGATATAAGTTGTGTTAGTAGGCCTCTGGCATACCACACCTTAAAAAACCGCACCTTTATAGCACCTCCAGGCTGGTCAGTGTGGAAAGTATGATATTTCATATACTTCAACAGCATTGCTGTCACTATTAAATATTGCTCAATCAGACGAAAAATTTAAATACAATCTTTTAATATCATACCTCATAATTTGCAAAGTTCAGACTGCCAAAAAAAAGAAAAAAAACTTTTCATAAGAAATATAGAGGTTGCCTAATATAAAGTATATAATATATTATATATAATATATATATATATATATAATATATATTAATATATATATATATATATACTAGAATATATAATATATATATATATATATATATATTATAATATAGATACTGTGGGGGACGACCAACCTGCCTGAAAGATGAAAAACATATATGCTCTAAGTTTGAATTATTATTAAATGAAGTTTAAGCCTGCCGATTATGTTAGCTGTTTGCTCGTTTTGGATTTTGTAATTGTAAGTGATTTACCATTTGATTTGCACTCGTAACTCTCATTTAAATTGAAGAAACATTTAAAATTTATGTTAATGAAATAAATTCCTCAAGTGTAAACTTTTTAGTGTAAGCAACAATTGTAATGAGATCGGTTTATAAACTTTGATTGAAAACAAACATATCTTATTGTCTCACTAAAGATTTATGAACGAGATAAGTCCATCCTTTATTCAAATTCTTTGTCTCGAACAATGCCTGGTTATAGCCGAAAAATATCTGGAATTACAACCTTTTTAGGGGTTGGCAGTAGTGAAATTTATAATGGAGTGAAAATAACTTTTATTTATTTTATTATGCATTCTCCTCTGGAATTAATGATATAGATGCTGCAATATTAATGCTCTTTTCTTTTTTAACTGAGTGATAATTTAGCACCTTGCCTCGTGGAAGTCCTTTTAAAGAAAAAACTTTGCCTCCAAGTCCCCCGTGTCCTGCATTTTCGTAGCGAAAATGTTTCTGATTTCCTGTTGTATAAAGAGTTGTTAAAATTTTTTGTTAAAGATTTTAATTGACTTTATTAATTTAATGTACGAACTAAGAATAGGGTACATATGTCATATCGTGTTCTATTATATATTCGAAGATTAAAGGTTTATTTTTGTCCTCCTTCTGCATTTGAAAATTGCTAAGTTCTTGCAGAAAAAGGTTATAAAAAGATTGTGACTATTTTGCCGGGCAGCATTACCTCCGCGCTGTAGTTCTTTTAAGAAATCCAGTTTGCTCAGTATTTCATTCTTTTTTACATCGCCAACAACTATTACTTCGATTCGTTTAGAGAAATAGCTTGATGTAGATATAACTCTCTCTCTCTCTCTCTCTTATATTATATATATATAATTATATATTATAATATAATATATATATATATGATATATATATATATATACTATATATATATAGTATATTATAATATATAATTAAATAAGTTTTTTTATTTAATTTTTAAAAAACAATCTGTTTTCTTACTTTTGTTTCCCATATTTATTGCAAAGGGGCAACCCTACTTATGAATAGGGGAGGAGTTATTTTATGACGGGTTCGAGAGGAGGCTTTGTGAAAAATCCTCAAATAACAAAATAAGAATAAGTTTCTTTTACGTTGCCATGACAACCAGAGTTTTTGAAAGCATTATAATTTGCTTTCTTGGAGGCACAATCGGAAATTCCTCCAGTCAATGATCCTTATAAAAAAAATTAGTGTCCCTAAGAGAATCAATGATTTTTATGTCAACGTAGCGTACTTGGACACATATTAACATTATTATTAATAGTAATAAAAGTAATTTGAATTATTTATTCATTTAGTTGCTTTTATTATTTTTTAGAAGGCCCGCCTCCTGTGCTTCCCCCGTAAACCGCCCCTGATATATATATATATAATATATATATAATTATATTATATATACTTATATAATATATTATAAAAATATACACCAGAATTATTATTATATATATATATAATATATATAATTATATACTATATACTATATATATATATATAGTATATAATTATATATATTTATTATAACAATAAATAAATATC
>JABUQX010131137.1:2500-10000 GCA_015478945.1 Trachelipus rathkii | reverse complement strand
TTATGGTGGAATAATGAGTTATGGTGAAAAATGAACCTATCTAAGGTGAATTAATGAGCTATTTATGGTGAAATAATGAACTATTTATGGGGAAATAATAAGCTATTTATGATGAAATAATGAGCTATTTGTGGAGAAATAATGAGATATTTTTTTTCAAACTTTTCCAATTTTTCCTTTCTCAAGTCTTAACCAATGAACTTGAAGAATACAACACCTTTTCAGTCTCTGGAACTAGGAAAATTTCATAAATTTAATTTTGGAATGAGAAGGAAAAATATATGAACAACAACAACAACAACAACAACAACAACAACAACAACAACAACAACAACAACAACAACAACAACAACAACAACAACAAAAAAAAAGAAAAGAAAAGAAAAAGAAAAAAGAAAAAGAAAAGAAAGAAAAAGAAGAAGAAGAAGAAGAAGAAGAAGAAGGAGAAGAAGAAGAAGAAGAAGAAGAAGAAGAAGAAGAAGAAGAAGAAGAAGAAGAAGAAGAAGAAGAAGAAGAAGAAGAATAAATAACAATAATAATAATAATAATAAATAATAAAATAAAATAGTAATATAACTAATAATAATATATAGATAATAATAATAATAATAATAATAATAATAATAATAATAATATAGGAAAGTCTGAAAGCGATAAGAACCGAAAGCAATTGATCACTCTAAACTTTCTTTACAAGTTCAGATATAATAATAACAAATGATTTTGATAAATAATTAATGTCAGGTTTCAAAAGCACTCTTATTATTACTGATTATCTTATTTATTTAATTTATTTATTTATTTTAAAAAATTTATTTATTTTTTTATTTTATTTATTTTTTTATTTTTAATTTATTGTTTGTGAGGGAGACGCTGAAGGTCTTTAATGTAAACGAAAATTACAGTAAATAAATAGATACAATAGCGTCCTTACTATCAGGCAAGGTCATTATTATATTATATTATTATAGTACTATATAGTATAGTAGATATATATATATAATATATAATATATATATATATATAAAATGTATTTTATATATATATATATATAATATATATACTATATATATATAATATATATAGTATATAAATTATATATAGTATTATAGATAAGATTAGTGGATGGATCGATACCGCAACCGCAACTGCCGAGCAACCGCAGAATCATTTGACAACCGGGAACTGCAGACCGCGGTTTCACTGAGTTTACGCACCGCACACTGCAACCGCAACGCGGGTTTTCACCTGCGCTACGCAAACCGCAACGCAACCGCAACCGCGGTTGTCATTGGTCTTCTTAACCGCAACTTTGGTTGTCAGGAAAAGTGATCTTTTTAAAAATACTCTTCTTTATGGATCAAAATTTTTCTCTCTCTATTATATAAAACAGTGATTCGGTTTGCCTTTGCTCCTCAAATATTTCTAAGATAAGACACTTACTAGTTCTGATTTTACACTAATTGAAAATATGTTAGTACCCTAATTGGAGATTCTTTTCAAAATGTAAGTTCAAGCTTTCATTCTTCCTCTATTTCACAATTAATTCCCTCTATTGTAGTCGTTACAAAAACTTCTTCACCGACCTCAGACTTTTTGACTGAAGAAAGGAATTAAATCAGCTGTGCATATCAATACAGTTAGCTTTAACTCGAAGTATTGATAATTGGATAGAAATTTTATGTATTCCATTGCAACATATCTAGATCCTCGATATAAAGGAAAGGAATAAAGGAATAAAGGTATATATGTTTTGAAAACAGAAAGGTTCAGGAAGAAATAACGAAATGTAAGAACTTCTTCAGAATATGGAAAAATATATATCACTTAACAGACATCCTTAAAGAATTTAAAACTGCAGAAATAAAGCACCTTCATCATCCAGGCCAAAACTCTGTTTGAAAATCATGAATGCTCATTTAACATCAAGTAGCGATGATGATACAGAAATATTTTAATAAAGTGTTTTGGATGAATAGCCCAAAATATAAAAGAGCAAAATAGATCGGTTCCGTACGATATCCTCTAATTTGGGTGAGAGAGACGCGAAACATAACTTCAAAAAGTGAAGATATGGCTGAAAAGATATTTGTCATTGCCCATATAGTGGTTTTATACCAAGTGATGCAAACTTTCAGCGGTAGGTCGGCATTAATTCGAAATAGAAAGGGATAGAAATTAGACAGGAGAAAATTTAGAAAATGTTGCCTTAAACTCTACCTTGCGATTCTAAAATCTACATTACAAGCGCAAAATAACTATAAGAAGCACCTTTAGATGCGGATACTTTCCGGTTTCCACAGGCGGAGGATGGGAAAGTGGATGGTGTTGCCAATTGTCATGTGTCCTCGTTCCGACCATGGTAACTCTTTTAAACAGAGGCCTAAATTCACTTAAAACGACCAAAATAATTCTAATATGAATAATACATGATAATTATAATAAGTATAAAATAATAAATAATAATAAAATAATAATACATAATAGATAAAATACTAATAATTACTTAATCAATATAATAAAAATAGAATATAATAATTAATAATAAAAATAATAATATCATTTATATTATTATTATTATCTATTCATTATTATTATTATCTATTATTTATTATTATATTATTATTATTATTATTAGTTATTTATTATTATTATATTACTTTGTTCGACTAATAACACACCGTTGAGGAGCGGATATCATTTTTCTACGCAGAGTTTAGGTATGAAAGATTTTTCTGTGTCTTTTTATGGAACTTTTTTGACACATTAGTGAAGTCATTTTAGTGTAAATTTAAAAAAAAATTTTGGGCTTAAAATCGCTTTGTTTATTATTATTACTATTTTATCTTAATTATTATTACTATTATTAATTTATTATTATTTATTATTATTATTGTTATTATTATTATTATATTATATTATTATTATAATTATTATATATCATTATTATTATTAGATGTAGTAGTAGTAGTAGTTAGTAGTAGAATGGTTAAATTTTATTTTTATTGCCAACCGCAACAGCAACTGCAACCACAACCGCCAACCCGTTGTTGAAAAATTTAGGAACCGCCAAAAAAAACAACTCGGTCATTGCAAAAATTCAACTTCATCATTTAATATTAGTATATATAGTTTATATTATATATTATTATATATATAATAATATATATATATATATATAATATATATTATATATATATTATATATTATATTATACTACAAAAGGGGGCCACAAGGGGAAAACTTGGAGCAAGGACAGAACAGGGGTGGGGAGACACCGAACAAGCGCAAAGGCAAATCACACGAAGGGCCGGCCAAAAGAGAGCAAGGGACAACACGATGAGTGGGTCGACCGGGGTGCACAATGGAAGGGCGCGACAGTACTATAAACGTCAGACAAGATTATAGGAACGCAGAGTCTCATAATATAATTATACGACTCAAGAAGCACCACATATGCAAATCATCCTTAAAGTGATTGACGCATCCTCATCACGCTGATTTGCGCAAGCCGCACTGTAGCGCCCGCAGGGACACTACATGGGCTAGAGAGTACACGCACCCCCCCCACAATGGATGTGTCACAAACACCAATACTTTGTCGCGAAAACGCGTAGAACATATGTGCCATTTGTTCCAACTTATTTTTTATAACAATTAAATCAGACAGGACAAGACACTTTATAGAGGTAAACTAAGGTAAATGATAATAAATACGTATTATCTATATATATATATATAGTTAGACACTAGATACTAATCACATCAGATACAGTATAATGATACTATCCATAACTGCCAGAACATTAAATAACTAATATATACGTTGAGATCCACTAGGTAATACTTCCTCCAAACGCATTATAATCTATGGATAGCATTATAAAATTAATAAGGCAAATGAATCAGAAAATTTTCCTGCTTATTCAAATGCAAACACATAGGATATATATATATTTACTCCAAAAGATGATCCTCAATATTTAAACTTGATTGAAATCAAAATCATTTAAATTTTACATTAAAAGACACCAGCAATTTTTATCTTTTGAACATTGAAAGAAATCGATATATAAGATAAACACCATATGTAGCATTATAGTTGATACTTTATTACCTTTAAAAATAATAATATAACAATAATAATAATAATAATAAATGAATTATAATAATTTAAATAATAATATAAATAATAATAATAATGAAATTAATAGAATAATAATAATAATAATAATGAAGAATTAAATTAATATTAATAAATTACCTATCAAAGGACATATCTAAGCATATTTACAAACATAGAGATCATGATGAATATAATAACTATATTAAATATGATATATAGATATATATATACTAATATATATAGATATTATATATAAGTATATATATATAATGATATTAAAATAGAATTAGAGTCCTTGAGAGATAGTATGAAGAATATTAAATAAATTATAATATATAGATAATTATTATTAATATAGATTAATATATATATAATAGAGATAATATATATTATATAATAATATATAATATATATAATATATATAATATAATTATATCCCAGAAATTCTGGATTGGGGAAAAAAAGAATTTCCGCACCGTACGTATCTGCGAATCGAGTAAGAGGATCCCAATGATAATGAATAACTCGACTAAGTTAGTAGGCTTTGTTTGAATATTAAATATTCAAAGTAAGATACCCTTAATGAAAATGCTCACATGATATATACCTCTGATTTTACCGATAGAGTAAGTACATGTGTAGTTGAGTACCGCCTCTATAATTTAGGAAGCAAGGCGAATTATGATTATATAATATTAAAATATATATATATATAGATTATATATCTAATAATATTAATATATAGATTATAATATCTTAAATATTCTATAATAGGCTAATTTAGTAATAGAAGTGTCCAATTAAGCAACATAAGTAAGTCCATATTTAATAAAAACAAAAGGTCTATAAGTATTATATTAATAACTATAAAGTCTCAAATCACTAAGTCCTAAAATCGATGTACAACAAAATCCATAAGCGTAAATTATGACATACACAATAAGCAGACCAGTAATATTGCCTGAATATAAAAAACAAAATGAATGCTATCTCCAAGAACCATGTCAAAGCATATATTAAAGCCAGTTCAAAACCAAGATCAAATATCAGATCAAAACCTAAAAGACAAAACACATATCAAATCACGATAGGCAAAAACCAAATGGAAACAAAGTTAAAAAAACAATAATAACTATTCATATTAATACCATTCAAACATATCTAAACGACCATCAAATATAAAGTGCAAAGCACCCAAACTCGCTACCCCAAAAAAACAAAAGTATACCGAAAAACCAAAATGATCAGTAAAATATAAGTACAAAAAACTAATATTCAAATAATAAACTAAAATCTGCTAAGATAAAAATCATTAAATCAGTAAACTTAACAAGTACAACCAACCAGATACCTAACAACTCATACTTAAAACATCAATAACATAACATCAAGTATTCTCAAACACAAAACCCAGATCAAATACAACTATATAACCTTATAAAAACCATAGCAAAACTTTAAAAAATATATTCAAAGACTTATGATTCCATAAATGATCTTACTACGCAAATATTTATCTTTGTCAAATAATTTCTTGTAAAAATAATAAACATAAAGAAATATATCAAATAAAATATTTTTTATTAATAAATGCTAAAAAGTAATGTATTATTAATATAATAATAGAGTTACTTATATTATACTATATAATTTAATATAAAGAGATATATATTATCATATATATATATATATTATATAATATATTATATATATAATATATATAGTAATATATAATTAGATTTATTTAAGATATAAAAGAATATAATAGAAAGTCATATTAATAATATAGATACATATTATATATATAGTATAGTAAGAATAGATATAAGATTAAATAATATGAGATTATACTATATTAAGATAGTATATATATTATATTATGATATAGGCAGTGCGAAACCAGGGTATAAGAATTTTTGATTGACTACTGCTCAAAATTCCACCTCCAGGCACGGTTCGTATTATTCCCGTCTCCAACTTACTCGATTGAAAATCTAATTAGAAAATAGTATAGTTAAAAATATATTAAATTCGTACCTCTAATTTGCTGCCCCAGGATAAAACTATTATTTTTTCCTAAAAAATTAATATTAAGATTTAAGATATATATTGTATTATTAATTATTATTATTAATTATATTATAATTATTTATTATTTATTAATATTATATAATTGTTATTGTTATTATTATTCAAACGTAGACAGTAATGGGTCACATCTTGTTAATAAATTATTATTCTTGTTAAATTATATATTTATTATTGTCATTACTTAATTATTTCTTTATTCTTATTGCTATTTCTTATTCTTATTTATTTATATTTATATTATTATTAATATCATTATTATTATACTTTAATATGATATTATTAAATTTTAATTATTGATTAATTTATGAGTATAAGTATTATTATTTTATACTATTAAAACTTGTATATTATTAAATTATATTATAATTATAGATAAGCTATAGATAATTATAGATACAAGACCATATCAGATTTATTATGTGACTGATTCACAAAGAAGAAAATAAAAGTAAAGCGGATGTTATATTTTTAAAAATTCTATCTCTTCTTCAGTAGATTACTCTCCTTCATTAGCATATAATGTCGTATGATCTATTACTTAAAAAAAATGTAACAACAACAATACTAACTAGGGAAAGAAGTTAATAATAATATAATAATAACTAATAATAATAATAATAATAATAATAATAATTAAGGAATTTTAACACAAAAATGGGTAAGTAATTGAATGGTTATATACCATAATAATAATAATTAAATAATATATATATAATAAAATAAATATTGAAATGGAATTGAATTAAAAATAATAATAAATAAATGTATTGAATATAATAATATTAATAGATAATAATATATATAAATAATAATTTTAATAATAATAAATAATAGTTAATATAATAAAATGTAAATTAATATTAATAATTTCGATCATACAATAATAATAAATAGAATAATGATAATAATAAATAGATCTTAATGAATAGAGATGATGTCAAAACAATAAAGTTAATAATGAATTAAAAAGAATATAGTGGGTGTAAGCTAACAGAATAGTATAAAATAGAGAGGAATAAAGATTAAAAGTTATAATGAAAGTAAGAAAGTGAAAAAAGAATTAAAAAATAGGAACTAATAGAAATAAAAATTATTCAATAAATAATAACAACTCCAATTCAGACCTGATGACTAGGACATATAAGCCACAATAAAATGTGGAAATTTGATGATTAACCACCAAGCTATGCGAAGCAAAAGAGAGGCGAAGGGTTTGCAAGTCGATATTATACCATATAATTTCGTAGTATTAAGGATAGTTCTGAGAAGTATTTCTTGGTCAA
>JABUQX010131136.1:42500-50705 GCA_015478945.1 Trachelipus rathkii | reverse complement strand
CTCAAACCATTACCTCAAACATCACTTTCATTCTATTCTTTCAATATTACCCCTTTATCTTCTACACTCACACCACCTCTTATAGTT
Source organism: Trachelipus rathkii (assembly GCA_015478945.1). NCBI lineage: Eukaryota > Metazoa > Arthropoda > Malacostraca > Isopoda > Trachelipodidae > Trachelipus > Trachelipus rathkii. The sequence continues at coordinate 50,618 of JABUQX010131136.1, read as the reverse complement.
CATATCCTTCACATTTAATATATTCTATTTCACACCTAGCATGCCCTAAGAATTGATCCAATCGAATCAACATTGAAACTGATGATCTGATTCTTGTTTTAATATCCAGCATCCATTACTATATATATATACAATTAACACAGTAACAACATACCCTCATGTATAATAATACTTCATTAGCGCACTCAAGACTTAGTCACCTTGCATTTCACCAACGATTTAATTCCACCATCCAACCTTCCTGCCATTCAAACTTCCTAACTACTACTCTGCATCTATCCTATCCCTTACTTACATCACTAATACACTAAACTCCTAAAATTATTTAAACTCTAGACCACTTGCTCTCAACTTGACTACTATGCATCTAAACAATACACTACTAACACTTAGACTGTATCCTCTACTTACATCAAACCATAAACCTTATACTTTATCTACGTTTACTTCAAACCCTTCCTTTTTACACACCCTGCCAATCTTCTCTACCAATCTTCTCATAAACTCCTTCAGATTATCGCCACACAAGAACCAAACAATCCGCAATAATAGTAGTTAGAGTCATACCACTCCACTCACTCTCATATCCATCATTCTAACATCATATCTCTAGCATCCCCACCAATGTCTTTTCATAACTCCAAATACACATAAATTATACAACATTGGAATAACCAAGAGAAGAACATACACACCTGTCTACTCCGCCTATAATTATAATATCCTAAATCAATCACCATGAACACCATTTATTTCTTATCAACTACACTTCACTAATCTTATCATACATTACTTTTGATTACCATTCAGAAGCCTTAACCAATAACTAACCCACCATATATAATATCATCTAATATCTCTTCCATTTAAAGTATCGGTCCTATTATCACTCAATATCACGCCCACGTTGCCTCTCAAACTCCAGATGAGAGACAATAAATTTATATCGTTCTTCTCCTCATCTACTTTTAACGTCAATCGATTTGTTCGAGAGGTGTAGTTAATGATTAATAGAACTCACACATCCTCATACCACTCCTAATAACTGCAACCTATGATCTTCACCACAGTCACGCTCAGTACGACTCACAACACATACATTCGACCCGCGGGAGACGTTACAACTGAAGCAATATAGCCTTCCCTACAAACTACAATATGAGAACTTATTCCCTATATTTCTGACAAGCTTATTCACGCGTGTCGTGCCGCTGATAGCCCGTGTGAGTGACATAGGGAGACTATTACGACATCTCCCCAACTCCCTTGCAACTATACCCTCCATAAAACGCTTTATTACAACTTCCAAATCCAATCAATCACGATGTCGCCTCCCTCCTTGATCAATTGGCGAGCTAGTAAATTCATCAAGGTATACCTGCAGATTTACCCGATTCTTCGAGAGCTTTCTCCACCCTGAGCCCACAGCGACCTCCATCTCAGACTTTTAGATGAACGTTGCTGCATAGTCCCCAAAAATCAATAACCTCTAATTCATCATGCACCATCCTCATAAAGTAGCCAGCACACATTCACTAACACCTCATCCCTTCACTCTCGTTAATAACTTGCAAGATGGCGTATCGTTCATTCACACATCGCGTCCTCAGATCCGAGCCATCATCGAGTTGACATAGAGCACCATCCCTATATCATATATTACAAGCAGTGCCCTCGAGCCTCTGCTTCCACTGCCTTACCATCTCTTAACTCCTATTTTATCGCGCGTACTTTCCAGAAGGAGCCGTTCACTATTATTCCTAGTAGACATGCTACCTCATCACCCTCCCTTCGACCCAGACCTGCTTGCAATTTACTATGTTTAATTGACTCCTACGTTACTAGCAGCTGTTGCAAAGATGAACTAGAAAGTAACTAGTAGACATTGTTGATATACTTATAATTACTATTTTGCCTGACTCGACCCTAAATCAAAAAGCGGGTGAAATACTTAGAGCCCCCCCAGATATATGATGACAGCTAAGTTAACTCCATACAATAGGTAGCTAGATTTATGATATATACTTATATAGAACTACATTTGTTATAACTGGAGTAATTGTGAAGAGAGAAATAAAAGTCTCGCAGTCTAGAACAGAATACCTACCAAGATTCTTATTATGAGGACCGCCTTAGCAACCTTGTAATGTGTAAGTTCCTAAGAATACATTTTTTTATTTAGTATTTTGATTAAAAAGTAGCCAAGTGGTTAGTTATAATAGTATTTACTATAGACAGTATGAGAAGAGCTGAGAGATGACAACATCGAATCTAAGATTTTAGTATAAGATACCAGACTAGTTTGCGTGAGAAGGTATCACCTTACAGATCAGACACGGGCAATTGATACAATGGCTGTGTGGACAATAGAATGTAGAAAGTATAACAAAATTTTATAAAATGAAATAATGCTTATTGAAAAATAATTTACATAACATTAAGTGTATATTATAATAAATAACATAAAAAGAAACTATATCAACACGAGCCAGCCCGAGAATTAAATCCCGGGTGAGTAGAAGAAGAAATATATATGAAAAGTAATATCGATCTAAATTATCTTTCTATCTAGATGATAATGTAATCGTTGTTAGAATCTATATTTCTTATTCATTTGGTATTAGCTTTGGATGTCTAGAGTTAGTATAAAAGGACTTCTTAGACAGAAGCGAATGTGAGGTCCCGAAGTGCGTTCTTGCAGTCCCAGAAGTCACCCCACATGAATTGCAAGAGAGATCCTGTAATCCCGGGAATTATAGGATGATGTATCTTGAACGCAAATGGAGAATTCGATCGCAATGCGTGCAGAGATGGGGAGTGGTGAGCACAAAATGATTCTCACACTAAGTTCATATAGGAGATTATCCCATATTATAGCTCGACGCACAATTGCACACGACTAGTGAATAAAGCACGTTTATCTCGTATCTGTCCTTGCCATATCGTACATAGGTAGAGACCTCACAGATCACCGCACTCTTCTCAGTCGGGTAGTCAACTACATCACTGCACATCGTAATAATCGAGTAAACAGATATAAGGAGAAGTCTACTGATCTACTTACGAACTTTGTAGAGAAACACTTTGTCCAATGCTTATTTCTGCCATTCCCGTGTGCAAAGAAAGCCTAAAATATCTGAACACGATTGAGACCAGCGGTGCCGGATAATATTATTGTTGTGTAGATAATGCATTCCTGGTAAATTCATGCAGTTCCATATTCACAACTCACTCTCCCATACAAGTGTAATTATCAGCCTTACAGGATAGTATAAATAGAGTAAGTAAATATACAACAGCCTACTTGATAAAGTTAATGAGATACTATTATACCGCATAAGAGTACTACAGGTAGACGCTGACTTTGCCGTATATAGAATGAAATACAATTCGTGCAACGTAGTAATACCCCCTCGCCCTGGTCATCAGCTTACCGCATGCAGCTATACCATCACGGCAACTACTAACTCCAGTCCGCTAGATGAGTGAAGTATACTTACCTCGATAGTTACCTATAACATATATCACTGAGCCTATATATTCTATAGCAATTCATATAATAACTACTATATACTTTCCCTGTATATATAATATATATTATATATATACGTATATATACTAACTAGTATAATAATATTATATATACTGAAAATAATATACTTCCTAGTTACCTATATATACTAATACTAATAGAGGACAGAATATTCGCTCATATACATACCTCAACTCTCAGTAAGCCGACTCATCAGTAATGACTCTCACTCACTGATAGATAGTATAATATAATATGATCTATAGTAGCTGAAACTGAAGATTCCAGATTGATCTAAGATAAATTGAAAGTGAGGGAGGTTTCAACAGAACATAGATTCAGAATTAACAAAATAATTATATAATGAGCCAATAACGTGAGTAGTGACTATAAGTATAATAGGTAGTAATATCCAGGGCGCTTTCTTTTATCGTAATACAGTGCACATTGGTAGCTATAGTAGTACTTTATATTACCCATACATACGGTGAAAACCGCTTAGTATAGACACACGAAGATACACACATCTCTCCTGAGAGCGGATTAAAACACCTAGGAAGCTGACTCAACGACGGGGGGTATAACTGCAATGGCCATCCACCTTAGCCTCCAATAAGCGTCGTCGAATAATAATCAACAGATATACCATACATATATAGGATCATACCCTACTCTACTACTTCCAGGTAACGTACACGGCGTCATACTATCCAGGGAGTAATACTGTGTACATCAGCAGGCCAAGTAACGGTGAGTATAGAAGTAGATTGTAACTTACCTATAGTAGTAATGATAATAGCCGTACAGTACCGAAGTACTCGTATCATAGGCGTCATCAATTCGTATCGTATAATAGACTATACATACTAACTATCGGGCATGATTTGCAGTATTAACCATATAATGTAGTATATCTATAATATACTATACTTATAGTTATTATAGCATCATATGACCACATCTATAACCACTACTTAATCATATAGATGCAAAATTACATACACTAAGGTAGAGTATGAGAACAGAGATCATATCTTAGATTTATCCTAGAAGTGGGTATCTATGATCAGAATTAGTATAAATTTGAGCATATAGAAGCTCAAGTAATAATAAATGAATATTTGATCCGCCTATCATGTTACGACATAATATATTAAATGACCCACTTCGTTATATAAAACCCCGCTTCTTCAGTACGATAATGAGGTTATTCCTCTGAGATCACAACATGGTACTGAGAAATTATAAACTATGATATATAAAAAACTTAGCCCAATTAGGTTCGAGATATATTATCACAGCTAATGAGATATTAAGAATCAGGAGAGTGAACCTATATATACATTACTCTTATTCTCTAATAGCTCAACTACCTTACCATCTAACTAGCACAACTAGTACCTTCTCTTAAGCTACTTGTGAGTACTAGTAACTATTACTAGCGCAGAGCAGTCCTAATAATACCATAAGTAGCCCCTAACGTATAAATCCATAGTACGAATTAGTGAAGATAGAAAGCGACACTGAGTTAGGTCATACCGATGACAGGAATAGTCACTACATAGAACTCTAACCTGGCTGTCATATCCCTTATACTAGTAAATACAATTACTCATAAATTAGTACAATTATCTAACAGCACCCCACAAGCTCTTATCCAGGCCAGACGCAAGTACTGACCTATAATACTATCATCCACCGAGCACATAAGCTAAGTTATCTCGCTCACCTCCAATTATTATAATAACGTACTACTATGACCCGTACACTATAAGCCACCAATACGAGTACTATCTACAAATCACGTCACTCTCACACACTACTCACACCCTCAAATCGACATACGCCGCCTGGATTCCCAATCACATCCACCGATTATTCACTCATCAAATAGAATAAATATTCGATACCTACTATATACGGACGATTAGTAAATACTTATATGATTGGATGAGAATAGCTAGAGTTAATTATATTAAAATAGTAAGAATATAAATAATTTATAAGAGTACGGTTATATACCTATATATATAATATATATATTGTCAAAAATATATACAAATATTAAGTAGTAATACTAGAATTAGTAGGGGTATATACTTATATATTATAGCGTTCGTAATATTATAATTAATTTCAGAATAGAAAGTAGAATGATACTAGTGTATACATCAGAGTGTGACATAAGCTAAATGCCAGAATCGGTCGCAAACAGAGGCCAAGATGTGTTCAGAAGGGGACGAATCCCACATTCCCATTATCCCAATTCAAATTGAAATCACACTTTGACACTATTGTTTTCACTCACTTATTAATGTTCTACTATTTCTCTCTATATAAAATTACATCACCTTCAGCTCCTATTGTCAAAATTCTGACCACTAACCTTTATATTATTCTATAACTTTAATACTTTCTCTATAACAGCTCCATACTTCCATCCTGCCCTACGTATTTTTTCTGGCACTTTGATCGGGCCGACTTGGGGGCTATGCGTTGCTTCTACGCTAACTATAATTGGTGACTGCTTTGTCTCTGGTGACGCTTCCAATTCTGCCGATCAAGTGGGAGCTTATCGTTATGGATGAGCAGGTGATTCCTTCTCGGCTAAATCTTTCTCTCCTCATAATCCATGGTTCGATCGTGCTTGTCTCTGGCCATTCCAGGCTAGAGAGCAGTGCGTATCGGGAGTGGAAAATTCTCTTCTCCACACTCTTGTAATTTTCATCTCTTAAGAAATCGTTTGCAGGATACTCTCGGACGAGCAAAGCGGGCTTTCATTAAACGAAAGTGCGCTAACCTGCCTTGGTTCTCCACTGACAAATCTTTCGGGCCTTCTTGCCAAAAACATCTCTAACAAATCTTCTGTAATCTCTCTTTCCTCCTGCTATTTTGCTGATGGTTCTGTTGCCTAATTCTCCAACTGAAAGGCCAATCCTTCGGCCTCCTATTTTCCTCTAACTCAACCCTGACGATTCTTGCATTCCTCTTCCTTCTTTCTTCTCCTCTCAGGTGTCCTATGCCTGCCTGGATACATTCGATCGGGTGCATGGCTCCTGAAACTGAAATCTACGAACGTTAGGAAGGCGGTGGCCCGGGGATGGCATTCCTCCCCGACTTTTGGTGATATCGCTTCCGTTTCTATCCCCGCCCCTCGTCAAGCTAATTCTCTAGTCTCAAATAACCTAGCACTTTCCCTCAGTTGTGGAAGCACGCACACATGTCCAACCTATCCGAAAAAAGGAAGCCGCTTTGGTCCTTCTAACTATTTGCCCTATAGCTCTTACTTGATTCTATCTAGATCTTTGAAACTCTTCTCAACTCTCATTTCTCTAGATCATTGGAATCTCAGTCACTTCTCCGATCGCCCAGTACGCTTTCGCGCTCGAGTCTTTACTGGCGACATACTTTCCATCTTACTGATTTATGGTTTTCCCCTTAGGAACTACGGGAGGACTTGCATGCGTGGCGCTTGACATATGCCAAAGCATTTGGACCGTCGTATGGCACACGTCATGCCTCCAAGCGCCCCTCCTTGGGTTTCCTCCTTCTATTTGCTTACCTATTCTACTTCTTTCAAATCGCTCAATATCGGCTGTTGTTGATGGGCGAACTTCTTCTTCCTTTTCTGTTCAATAGTTGGTGTTCCTCAGGGTTCGTGTCTATCTCAAACTTTATTCCTACTTTCATTATGATCTTCTCACCTGCAACTCTAACTCTATTCACTCATATCCGATGACTCACCCTTCATTCTTCAACTCATTTCAATTCTGCTCCTTCTTTTATTCTAGAATTGCCTCTCGTCTTCAACTTTCCGATTCTATTCTCGCTGCATCTGATAGAATTTCCGGTGGGGTCGTCTGAACCTTGTAAATTTATTTCTTTAAAACTCAACTTCTACAAATCTCCCTTTCAAAGACATTTGAACTTTCCTATCTCTTTCGACGCTTCTCTCGTCTCTCTCCTGTCGACAATATTAACATCCTTGGCCTTAACATAACAAAAAATTGTCTTGGAAAACCTTGCACAGTCACAAGGTTGCTAAGCAGGCCCTCAAAGATAGCTGGGAGGAGTCTCTGTTTAGACTGTCGAGACTTTTTTCCTCTTCACATTACGGCCAGTTATTACAAGGCCTCCATCCGCCCTGGTGAATACTGCTCTCATATTCCTGGGGGGCGCTCAGGTTTCACCCGGCTTTGATAGGGTCGAGTCAAAGGCAAAAACTTACATCTGTCCTGTCCTGTCCAATTCACCTGACCAAGGTGGCGGCGCAGATGTTTGGTGCAGTATCAATGTCTGACCGGGTACTGTACGGCAAATCTCGAGGGACTTTTCACCCGCGTGCCACACCTTTAAGACGCCTTCAGCAGAAGGTGCTGTGTCTGACATGAGTTTTGTGTGATATCAGCAACTCCAGACTTTGTGCGCTGCGGTGCCTCCTTCTTTCCTGCCACCCCTGTTTGTTAAATTCTCTTCCATCTTCTGTGTTTCCTACTCAATTGAATCTCCCTCACTTTAAAGCCCGCTGGTTGTTGTTGCTCATCTGCGTAATTTGTGTTAGTTGAATTTTTTGTTGATTTTAACAC
>JABUQX010131136.1:0-32500 GCA_015478945.1 Trachelipus rathkii | reverse complement strand
CAAGAAGTATGTGACGTTGGTATCGGTGTACTGACAAGCTCAATTCTGGTGTTGTAAAGACAGCAACAATTGATAATGATGATAATATAGAAAGAGTTTAATAAGTTACAGGTAATATCATATTGTAGAGGCTATTATATCCACTTAGTATAGAGTATGTGAATGACACTTCAAATAATCCTAGAGGATAAATAATGTGATTAGTGAAAAAAACGATCAGAAGTAACTCTATCCTTTTGAGGGATAAGATATAAGTTGATCAAAGCGCATCTTCAGGTTTGGTAGAGCCCTACTTAAAAAGGTCGTGTAAGAGGAGTAATTTATAAAGTCAGTAGATTAATAATAAGATATCAGACACCTGATAAGTCCACTGACAGGTAGGATAGAATACACCCTGCCACTTTTGGTGTGAGTATGATGAATATATATTATATAAATTATTATATGATATATATATAATCATATATATATAATATTATATTATTTATATATCATATATATATATATATATATATATATTATATAAGCAAGACAAAGTTTCTCATATGTATTTATTGTGTATTATATATAATGTAAATATAAATATATATATATATATTAATATAAGAATATATATATATATTATTATACTATATATAATTTATATATATTATGGGATATCATTTATTCTAAGGATATTTATATCCGTTATAACCATTATTTCAAATTATCGAAATTTATAAAGTCTTGGATGCCATATTATTTTCATATCTGAGCAATTTCAATTTTCTTTTAATCGATAAAATGTGACTTTAGTAGTGAATCAAGGGTATTCCTTTTTAAAACTATTACAATTTTTCTATATAAGTTAACTTTATTTCTTCGTTCTCTAATTAAGTTCGGTCATGCTTTTGTATAGCAATCAACAACGTGAGATATATATAAAAAGAACCTCTCATCTCTTTCAATAAGCAACCCCCTTATAATTGCTACATAATATTTTATATTATTTTAATATTAATATAAATATAATATAATATATATAATATATATGGTATAAATATATATAATATTAATATATATATATAACAAATATAAATATATATATATATATATATATATTAATATACTATTATATATTAATTTATATATAATTTATATAATATATATATATATATTATTAATATATAATATTATATATATTATATATATATAATATGATAATTTATTATAATTATATATAATATATTAATAATATATATAATATATATATATAATTATATATATATATATAGTAATTAAAATTATATATATTATATATATATATATATATATATATTTAAATTAATATATATATTATATTAATAGTATTATATTATTTATATAATATTATAAATAATTAATATTATTATATATCTATAATATAAAAAAAAATAAATTAATTTATTTGATTTTCTATTGTAAGAATTCACGATCAACTTTATATATATCAATACTTTTTTTCATTTTTATTTTTTGATTTATTTCATTAGTTTTCAGTTATGATATCTTGTTTTTATTTATATTTTATATTGTATTTTATTAAGGTTTTTGTTAATTAAAATGATTATATTATGTATATAATATAAAGTATGAACATATGATTTATAAACTACTATAGTTAATTATAATAACAATTTTATATACATACAATATTATACTAACACATAACGATAATCCGCACTCAATTGGCCTTATTGCTAGGAATTATAGTCGTAGTTTTAAATTTGTAAGAATTGAAACAAATCTATGAACTTTTAATTTTGTAATTAAATGATTAAAAATATTTGCCATAATACCTTTTACCTAATTTTTTTTTATTTTATTTTTTAATATTTAACTTGCAACGATTTGATTTTTTTACCAAGTCTATGTAAATTTTTTTTTATTTGGTTAAAAATAATAATAGAAAAGTAGCAAATAAATAAATGGCATATACACTCATTAAATTTAAATATTTGAGGATACGTGTTTTAAGCAGTAGTTTGATGAATCACTTAGTTGTGGCAAATGGTAGCTTATTCTAATTATCCACATATCAGATTTGAGTCAGGGTAAGATACATAAGAAACTGAGGAGTCTATGTTGTTGACTCAACAACTCTGCGATTTAAAGTAATTCTAGTGAGACACAATTAGGTAAAGAGAACCCATGAATAAATTATTATATATTATGTCATAAAAAAAACGTATATAATCTCAATATTATTCGTCAAAAGAGAAAACAATTAAATTAAAAAGTAAATACTATAAATAAACTAACTAAATAAATAAAAAAAGGGGGAGTAAAAGAGTCCTGCCTACGTTTTTCTGTTTCATTACACGAACATTTATGGCAGTTAAAATCAAATATTGACCTTGAAAAAGATAAATGATATCTATGACAAGCAGGGTCAAGTTAGGTCAAATAGGTATTTAACATTGTCATTTATGGTAAATATCTTTCATATTTTAATTAAATCTCCTTGAGACGCTTCGGTTATCCTGTTAATAGCTAGCTGTGTATTTGCTATATCTGCTAATGCCCTATTAATATCATCCAATATTTTTTGACCTCGTTCGACTCCACGTTGAAGACGCGCTGCTGCTTCTTCACCTTCCTTCTCAAGATCTTTCATGCTTGCAGTCTATGAAAAAAATAAAAGGATAAGTAACACAAATCACATACATTTAAGTAAAAGTTAATAGGAAAATATGTTTTATTATTTTTAATCTGTCACCACCTCTCACAGACGGAGCACTATTCAAGCACAGCTTAATATAAAAGAGTAGCTAACACAAGGTCGAACCTGTTGCAAACTTCAAGGTGACATAGGTTAAATTATGCAAAAACTTTGGGAGGTGAAAGTCAATTCTATATAATATAGGTGGCTAGATAGGAAAAAGCGCTACTTGGATTACTAATGGAGTTATCGATCTCCACATAAAAATCGAGAGAAGACACTGCATCCCTCTCTTGTGCTACGAAGACGTCGTAAAAAAGGTGGAATGCGAGTGGTCAGCACCCTCACGAAACTGCCCCTGTAGTACCTTAAAACAAAGATAGAGCGCTAAATAAAAAGTCAAGTGAGTTAGGAAAAGGCGGAAAGTTGAAGTTGAGATGCAATTTAAGATGAAAAGAGGGAAGATTTGAAATGGGTATAATAATAAATACTAGTTATTGACATATAAATTGAAAGCGATGGAAGGGCAGCAAAATAGGTCACTACTAAAAGTAGGAAATAAGATAGCCCCTTGAAGAGCTCTACTATTGACTGAAAAGGGAGAAATAGTCTCATCATATGCAACAACCGATATTAAACAATTTGAAATAAAGCTTGACTAGATTGAGCAAAGCTGATAAGGAAACACGAAGGAAGAGCCCAGCACCACCACATACGAGGACTCCCGCAATCCTCACAGGCAGAAGACTACAAATCGGTAAAATAGATAAGGATTTCACCAGTCGACCTCGAGCGTGCGTCGAAAGATAATTTCAGACAATTCACAAAAATGAGAATTGAGGCTACATTCAAATACAACACTGGTGAGAGCCATAGTAATAAGTAGAAGGTTCAAAACGGTTACCATTCTTCGGGATCGATTGGATATAAAAGTGCTTTAAACATTAAGGATAAACGTACATATTAATCGTTGTACACTATATTCTTAGCTCAAGTTTATGCTTATGTTACTTTACTTAGGAAAACTTTGTTACCTAAATATATTTGTTGTTTAGTAATAAAAGAACTTATTTTTATGCTATGTTATCCAAAATGATACTCAAAATATGACTTGAATCAATAATCAATAGATCAATAGTATATGAAGCGTGAGAGGGGGGGGAGGGTTGGAGGGGGGATGTTGAAATATACTGAGTTTACTATTTACTGGTTTTAGGCATCAGTAAACTAATTACACTTACTATGATATTTTATTCAAAAAATATTTTATATTTTGATAAAACTTTGTTATGTTGCAATTATTCGTTGGGATTTGATAGTTAGGTTAAGGTTATCATAAATGTTTGTTAAAATTACTATTTAATGAAAACCCTATATATATATATTTGTGTTATTATGATAATTAGACAAGTGTGATACATTTTTTCAAATTTACCATGTTCTTGGTAAAATTAGCATTCCTATGCAGAACATTGAGTGACAAAGTGGAATAGGTACTCTTTTGTTGCTATGTTAGTTACTTTACTGTTGTTAAGTGTGGAACTTTGTTAATGTTAGCAGTTTATTCGTGCTTAAGGTGGTAGGTTTGTCGTTGGTGCATTATATTCTTAGTTCAGATATATATGAACTTTATTAATGAGAAAACTTTTCTACGCTAGCAATATTGTTGATCAGGTATAAAAACCAGATTTTTATGCATATTTTATCCAAATATATACTCGAAATTGACAGGAAAAAACAATAGTATCAATAGTCATAGATGTTAGGAGAGGGCGAGGGAGTTAGCTTGTTTATCTACTTTGATTTACCGATTTACTGATATCACGATTAGTAAGGGATTACACTGTCCTATGACAGTTTCAAAACCATTTTTTATATTCCTCTCAGATAACCCTTTGTCCCAGATGGCACTGAGATTATTGACAGTTAGTAGATTTCTTGATAAACATTTGGAGGGGAATGCCTTATGTTAATACAAAAAAACGGTTTACATTTAGCATATATTCGTTTGGTTAGTAAGAGATATGCTTGACAAATTGGGAATAGGTACGCTTTTGTATCTAGTTTTACTTTACTTGTTAATGTGAACTTGTTAATTTAGCAGTTTATTCGTGCTAAGGAATTGTGCTAGTTTTTGGTTGTTAATTAATTCTTAGTCAGAATTTCTTCAATTCTTTGTTCATTTCTGAGAATTTTGTTAGGTTAAAAGTATATTCGTTGTCGGTATAAGAACTCATTTTGTGCTATATTACTCCTCAATTTTCCTTTAAATATTTATCAATTAGTCAATGAAAGGTCAGGATTACACAGGAATTTCTTCAAGTGAGTAGGGCAGTTTGATTTACGATTTACTGATTTACTGTTTTAGGGGTGTAAAAACGCAATTTTTTACGTATAAACATAAAAAGAATAAAGTTTTGTTGTTATGTTATACCAAAATATGACTTGAATCATAGATCTAAGGATCAATAGATCAATAGATCATGAGCAGGTGGGAGGAGGGGGAGGGGGGTTGGTATTTACTCTTTAAGCGTAGGTAAAAGAAACAATTTTTATAAAAAAATATGACGACGAATCAATAGTGAAACAGTATCAAGAGATCAATTGAATCCATGGAGTGTTGACAACGACGCTAATTTTGATTGTTTTTCTTAAATTTTGAGCATCCTGTTTTAAAGGAATAAACAATTTTTAATAAAAAAGTTTAACGTAATCAAAAATAACTAGATTAATAGAACAATATAATTATAGATCACATGTGGGTGGGGCGGGTAGGGGAGGAGTTAATTTACTTGATTTACGGATTTACTGCTTTAGGTACGTAAAAGCATAAAAAGAATATAGATTTTTAAGAAACTTACAATCCTATTTCCGAAATCTACAGATACCCATAACATAATAAGGAACACCAACATTGTGTTATACGAATGTTATTCAACCTCACGCCAATCGCACGCTCCAGCACCGTGTTGGGACCTACTTTCTGACTCCTCTGACTCAACTCCTTCGCCGACTCTCCTTCTCTGACTCCGAATCTGACTCCTTTCATCACTTCCTGATGCATTTCGCCATTTTCAGGGGCCCACGAAAGGGGGGTTCCCCAGACACCCCTCACACTTGAAAACCCATACAGTTTATTGCGAGATCTACGGAGTTCGATAACATAATAAAAGATACAAATTAAGTATCATTACACAAATATTTACTAATCCAGCACCGCACCGGAGCCAACGGTGCCCAATGCCCAACGCCCGATTCCGATTCCGACTCTTCCAGAATCCGACTCACGAATCCGCTCTGCAAATTTCAACCTTCTTATGAACATTCCGATTTTAGAATGCGCAATGGCACGTTAATCTCTGTACGACAGCGATTATGTTATCATATATGCTCACATTTCAAATTAGCCCGATACAATAAGCCTAACCTGTAATAGGATTAGTCACCTCCGGATTTGAGTGGTGTGGCCATATATACGGTGATAATAGTATATATATATATTAAATATATATATATAATATACATATATATATATATATAAATAATATATATTATATATATATATATAATAAATATATATATATATATACTATATTATATATATATATATATATCATTTTTAAAAATTGATTATTACTTATTATTATTTAGATTTATTTATTGTTATTTTTATTTAAAAAATAAAAAATAAATTAAAAAATTATATCACAATAAGATAACAAACGCGCCGTTAATCAGTAAACACGCAGATTTATCATTGATCAAAAGCGCCAGTAATAAGAACTCAAGAACTCGCACCGTTTTGGCTCTACAACTCCATGTCCATTACACTATCTGAATGCAATATTTGAATATTAATTAGGACGAACTTCGGACATTGACATGGACATGGGTTTTGGCAAAATATATTTTAAAACTATAATTTATAAAGGTAAAATTAAAAATAGAAATTAAAAAATTAAAATATTAACAGTAAAAGAACTATAACAAGAAAATAAAAAAGAATAAAACATCAAAATATAAAGCATGAAATTAAAACTAATTAATGATGGTCTTCGGTTGAGTTGAATTAAAATAATAAATTCAATAAGACTAATAATAATAATAATAATAATAAATAATAATAATATAATACAAATCATAATTTTACAATACAAAAAAAAACATTTAAAATAAAAATAAGTAAAAATAAATTGTTAAAAAATAATAAAATAATAATAATGATGATAATAAATAATAACTTCAAAATAATAATAATAATAATAATAATAATAATAATAATAATAATAATAATAATAATAATAATAATAATAATAATAATAAAATAATAATAATAATAAAAATAATAATACTAAAAAGCATAAAAAACACTAAAGAGTAAGATAGAGCTACAATTACCTTGAGACATTGCAGAAAAAAAATCTAGAATTTATATATACAGATCAACATTAAGGGCAAGTGTCCAATTTTGGGCTCGGGCGTAGCCTAAATTTCCCTCCCCCCTAAAAATGGACATAAAATTCGAAATTTTCAGCCGATTTTGACTATATTAAACACCAAATGTAGCTTTTTTTTTTAAAACGTTTTTCCAGTGTTTATCTGTGACTGTAGTCATTCTTCATAACTTTTAATTTTCAAAAACCACGTTTTTGACCTTTTTTAATTAATTCCAGGAATTTTTTGCAAAATGACTTAAAAGTTGAAATATGGGTGTATGCGAATACCAATAATATGCTTTTTCTAGTGATTCGGTATTTTTTTAGTTATTTGCCAGCCATTGTCCCAATTTCCAAACCCATTTTTTTTTAATTTGAAAAGTGAAAAATTACATTTTTTTTCCTGGGAATATCAACATTCAAATTTTCAGGGCTTTTTATAGTCGGCAAGATGCATCTTTTTACTAATAATTTCTTTGTATATGCAATGGTTTTGAATTTTTTACATGTATTAAAATCGCGGCCCAAATGCAATCTTTTTACTAGATAATTTCTTTGTTATATGCATAGGTTTTATTTATTATGATACAATCTTTCAAAAAAAAAAAAAAGTTTTGAAAATTTTTTAAAAATTTTCTATTGAGTATACAAAGAAATTATCTAAGTAAAAAAGATGCATTCTTCCCGACTATACAAAGCCCTGAAAAATTTGATGTGATCGGATGGTTAAAAAAATAATATATATAATTTTTCACTTTTCAAATTAAAAAAAATAGGTTTGGAAATTGGACACTTTTGAACATTAACTAAAAAAATTTTCAAAAAAAAAAATTTGTTTATATGTGCAATATTTAGGTAATGCGACCCATCTATCATATTCAAGTTGAAAGTCATTCGCAAAAAAATCTGAAAGTTAATGAAAATAGTAAAAAACGTGGATTTTGAAAAATTGAAATTTCTGAAAAGAATGACTACAGTCACAGAAAAACACTGGGAAAACAACGTTTTAGAGTGCAAAAAAAGCTACATTTTGGTCATATATAAGTCAAAATCGGCTTGAAAATTCCGGAAATTTGATGTCCATTTAGGGAGAAATTTCTACGCCAGAGCAAAATATTGGGATCCTCCCCTAAGTTACAAATTGAGGGGCGAGTTAAAAAATTTAGTTGGTAGATAAAGTAAGTTTTGGAACGATGGCAGAACGAATATTCTAGAATGTCTGAAAAATTAATAATTAACGAAACAGGAAAAATTATACATTAAATATTGAGTGCGTTTCATTCCGTTTTTAAGCTTATATTATTTATGTGATAAGGATTCAAAATTTAAAAGAGCACTGTGTGTCAGGGAAGAGGAAAGAAACTCATTTTTCAAATTTCAAAGGGATGAACAAGCTTCAAATAAGCTTCCTTACTGGAGAAATTCTTGTATCAGAAGGCATAAGGTCTCGTGGCTAATTCCATGATGGGCAACATGCTCGGGAAAGGAGAATCTAATGTGGGTGTCCCATATAGAGGACTCGCTCATCCGAGACAGTATACTTATAAGACGATCAGACTCAAACAGTTGCAGCGGAAAACGGTCTTTGTATTAAAAATGATCAATTTTAATATTCAAGGAGAGATTGAACGAATAGAGGAAAACGAGTGATTAAAAGAGGGACTCAATTTCTATTGAAGTATGTGAACAGAGTATGGCCAACAAAAAGGATATGAGAAGTAAAAGTCTTTTAAGACCAGTGGGTGTAGTTTGCTTATAAATATTTTGGAAGAAAAACCTTCTAATGAGTTAAAAATCAATCCACGTTTATTGGTAGTTTTGGTTACGAAAGTATTTTCCAGGAAAATCAAATTTTTTTGCAGAATTTAGGCCGTATTATAAACAAGCCTCTCTTCCTTTTCGTCAAGGGTTCCTCAGAATTCCTCCCTTAACTTAAATTCAAATTTATAACGATCCTTGAGAAATTTTTTATTTAAGACCATTAACGTCTCAAAATACTTGCGATAATTTCCCTTAGTCAAGTTATCTGTTAACCAACCTGAACTCATTTTAAATTGTTTTCCCGAGCCGCTATCCATCTTTTTTTTTTATTGACAATTTCTCCATTATTATTTAATTATTTCATTTATTGAACTATTATTATGTAAACGGATTTTGTCTTATATTATATACTTCGTGTGTAAGAAATATACCCCAAAAACCACATATATAGCGCACACCAGAATGTAATAGGTCACATTGCAACTTGCGACCGGTCCTTAACTTTTATGTACAAGCAGCAGATATATTTTTTATAAGTTTATCATAATTTCTGTAGCTTGCTACTTCATGCCTACGCTATGCCGAGTCCCAAGTCAAGTGAACAATAAATTGAAGCATACAATCTTCTAATACTCAAAGTATGGTAAATCGCTTTCAGATTATTTCATTATTTATATATTTTTAATTTAATAAAATTTATATTTAATAAAATTAAATGTTTAAAATACTTTTTATTCTTTTATTACTTCTTCATTTACTTTTTTTTCATTTGTTATGTTTGTCTTATTGACTTCATATGAAATATGATGACGTTTTTCCTTGAATACTGTCTTCGATAAGTAGCTCTCGAATAAAGGAAAGGGTAGTTAAAAATAGTCAATTTTTTTAAGATTCTTATGCAGTGTAGGAATGCTTATCTGAGGCCTACCTACGGATATAGTATATTACTTTTTTCAAAATTTGATTTATTAAATTACTGAAACAAACTCAAACATCCAAGTATAAACCTTTCCCAAGGAATCCTCAGATTCCTCCCTTCACCGTAAATCGAATTTATAAACGATCCTTGAGAATTTTTTATTATATAGAACCCTTTGACAGTCGCAAATATTATCTTGGCGATATATTTTTCCCCTATTCCAATTAGCTGTTAATTCTCAACTCTTTTGAACTCTTTTGATACATTTTTATGTTTCCCGTGAGCAAGCACCCATTCTTTTTTTTTATGTACAATTTGTCTTGCTTTATTTATTCTAATTATTTCTTTTATCATTTTTATTATGTATAAATGATTTGTATTCATATATATTTATACTTTCGGTGTAATAATTAGATTAACCCAAAAAACCACATTATATATAGGCTCACATCAGAGATAAAATTATGTCAGCGTAGCAACTTTGCACCGGTCCTTACTTTATGTAAAGCATCGTTTTTGTTTATCTTATGTTATTAGCAGCAGATGATATTTTTATAATTATCATAATTTCGTAGCTAGGCTACTTTCAGCCTACGGCTATGCCGATCCAATATACAACGGAACTATAATGTGATATGTGTTTATATTGTAATTATTTTATGCATAGCTATTTTAAAACGTCGGCTAGAATATTTCATTAATTTTTTTTAATTATTCTATGTTATTATATTTGATATAATAAATTACTATACATAAAAATCTAATTATTTATAATATACTTAATTTTTGTTCTAGTTTTTGATTTATTTGGTCTTCATTTGTTTTATTTGGTCTCTGACGTCATGAAATTTATGATGACGTTTTCCTTGAAAACTGTCTTCGATAAGTAGCTTCCGAATAAAGGAAAGGGTGTTTAGTAAAATAGCAATTTTTTAAAAGATCTTATCAGGAGAATGCTATCTGATTGCTATACCTTTACGGAAAATGAAGACGTTTTTTCAAATTTGATTCATAAATATCGGCCATATAATCTGATTTAGTCTAATTTTAAAAGCTCTCTGATAAGCTATGGATAAGCAACTAGTTAAACTTCAGTTTGTGAAGCTGTTAAAATTTGATTAACCTTTGAGTGATTTTGTAACACTTTTTTCTTTTTATTACTGATTGTAAAAAATTTGAGTATTTCTCGTATCTTCTTTATCAGCACATCCAGATATAGCAGAGATTCATTCATTCTCATGCTCCCAAGTAGAATTCTGATTATGTAGATTGTTTATACTCGTTATCATTGTAATTGCAAAATCTGGCTATCCTGTTCTGTTTTGTCTCTAATGTACAAAATAATCATCTACATAAGCGTCTTATAAAGGGTTGTTTAGGCGAACACTGCATTGCTCAAAAAGATCTCTTCTAATGATTCAAAAAGATATTAGCAAAGTTTTGAAGAGTTAGTGGAAAGAATATTAACATTGTGATTATCAAAATCTTCTTTTATGTTCCATAATATCTCATTATGGTTTGAAGTTTAGTCCGAAAGTTCTCAGAATTTGGCTTATACGCACACATTGCACGAATGTAGTTGGATTAAATCATTTGGCATTATTATTGTCCATGTAGCTTCTCTACAAACCTACGTTGATGCCATAAAAAGATATACAGACTCTCCCGAGTTGATTGCACTCATCTGTATGCAACTCCAGTTCTACCTTTGCATGACATATTCATGCCCACTATAATCTGCTCACCATGTGCGTGCCCCCCACGTGTAAACCATTGCTATGCGTTTAAGCACTTCCCTCCTGAAGTCTCACTCACAACGCCTGTCCATCTTTGAAGTGTGTTATGAAGCCCAAATCTGTCTACTTTTCGGAGACGTACTTTCAAAACTGTTATTATCTCTATATCCATGCTTTTATATGATTTATTTTCATAGAATCAATTTGCTACATTCTTTGTTGGGGAAACTCCTCTT
Organism: Trachelipus rathkii; assembly: GCA_015478945.1. Taxonomy (NCBI): domain Eukaryota; kingdom Metazoa; phylum Arthropoda; class Malacostraca; order Isopoda; family Trachelipodidae; genus Trachelipus; species Trachelipus rathkii. The sequence continues at coordinate 20,732 of JABUQX010131136.1, read as the reverse complement.
TCTAGTTGTTCATCCTATACTGTGAATCACCTCTTTTATATATATATATTATTTTATAATATATATATATATTTTATATATATATATATTAGTATATTATATATATTATAATATATTATTTATATATATATTTATATATATTATTTATATTATATATATTATATTTATATATTATTATATATTTATTATATATATATTAATATATATATATATTCGTATATATATTATATATATTTATTAATTATATATATATGCATAATTTTCTGCCAACACTTATTTAAGGAGAGAATTTTTACGACGATGAGGTAAAAATCACATTATTAAAGCAAAATTTTTAAAAGCTACCTACGCTAAGTTGTCTTTTTCATTGTTATATCGTATAAAGACGAATAATATTAATTTTATGCACCATGGTTCCGAGAAGTCCTGACGTTTTTTGCGTTCTTTACTTCATTTTTGTACTAATATAATCCCGTTAATTTCTTTAATTAAAAAAATTTGTTCATGTCTCTTACATTCACTCTTACTAAACTTTTTGTATCTATTTCATGAAATTTATAAGCAGAACATATGCTTATGCTTACTTATTTTTTATAAGCTTAGGTGTGTGAAGCACAAAAAAATATAAATCGATTTCTTTTTACTTTTTTTGTAATATTAATTAAATTATATTGAATCACTTTTTCATATACAAAGTTATAGTTTAGAAAGCTTTCTTTTAATAACTTTTTCCCTTTAAGTTTCTATTGCATTTTTAAAATATTATTCGCCATTAATTTTGATCGGTAGAAATTTGCTTATGATATATTATAGATATATTATATATATATTATATATATAATATTTATTATATAATATTATAATTATTTTTATATATTTATTATAGTATTTTATATATATTATATATTATTATTAATTATATTATAATATATATATATATTATATATTATATGACAAAGTTATTTAAAACGCTCCACACGAACGTAGGAAGATCATAAAATTATTTTTTGCATGTTGTAACTAACACATAAATAGAGGTTCTAGTGGAAGTTTTTTTTATTTTTTTTTGTCTCCTATGATCTACGGCTGTAAATGCAGTTAGTCAGTTAGTTAAGTTTTAGGTTAGTAGTTAGTATGGTTAGTTAATTTAGGTTAGGTTAGGTTAGGTAGTTATTGTTTTCGTTATAGTTTGGTTAAGGTAGGTCACTTCCTAGTGAAAAAAAACTTTTCATTCGTTATAAAAAGTTAGTTACTCCTTCCAAATCAAATTTTCTTTCTTTCCTTTTTCTCTTGACCTCACACACAATGTATGACTCATTATTCCAATTACATTATTATTCGAACGCAACTAAAAGTAAGGAAAACAATAATAAAAGTTTTTTATTGGTTAAATAGATTTTCATTTTCCTACTAGAATATGTTATTTAATTCAACTCCTGTTTATTTTAATAAAATTTCCAATAAATCATCTCCATCCCATTTCAAAAATAAAAGAATTTACATATGATAATTATTTTTTATTAAATAGTATATTTATATTATTTAATAATTATTATATTTAGTATAATATAAATATAATAAAGATATTCATTTTATCAAAATTAGTTTTTTTTATATTATTATTATTATTATATATAGTATTATATTGGATTGATGTTATTTATTTTTTGTATTATTGTATCTATAGATTATTTTATATATTATATAATATATATAAAGAAGAATATTATATTTAATATATATATATAATAATTATATATATTATATATTATTTATATATTATATATTATTTATATTATTATATATTTATATATATATATATTATTTATTTATTTATAATACTAAAATTATACAAGTAAATGAAAGATTAATACAAATAAATATTTTTATTTTAAAATCATAATAAAATTAATGTTACATTAAAAGCCACATGCAAGTAACACTAATCTAAAAAGACCATTTAGCTTTCTGCTTCTAGTTTGATTCAAACCTAGCCTCTCAAATGATTATACTTGATGTACTAAAATTTTAAGCAACTTAAGTACTATAAAATATCAAATCGATAAAAGTGTTGGTTTATAACCTTTTTAATCGCCAGGTAACGTGAAGCAAGAAGTATCGAATTCTGAATTGGATTTAATTAATAATTTCATTTCTGCTTTGCGTTTTCTTCGATTTTATTATTGTTTAATAGTTTCTTTAAATTTTGAGTCTCAAATATCATCTAAGAGGCTCTATGGCATTATCTAGGCGAAAGTTAATGTCTTTACATATGCTACTTTTACAGTGCGTTTAATGAAGCAATAAATTTATTATGTTTAAATAAAAGATTTATTTATCCCTAGATAACTATCAAATAAATATCTGAATTTGCTATTCTTTTTTTTTTTTTTTAACTCATTCTATTATAATTTATTATATATATTATATATATAATTATTTATATTTATATTTATTAATATTTAATATAATTAATTATATTTATATTATATTTTATATATAATAATATATATATAATATATATATATTTTTATTAACCTTAATATTATATATATAATAATACTTATATACTAGTATATATTATTATATATATTATATATTTTATTATATATATATATATATATTTTATTATATTATATATATATTATTTTTATGATATATATATATATTTATATATTTATTAAATATTATATTATTATTATATATATTAATATATATTTATTTAAATATATAAACCTTTTAAAGGATATGATAGAATTTACGGAGTTGGTTTTTTATACTTCTAGATTTCTCTTGGTAACAAGAAAAGCTACTAAAATTTATTATCCCTCTAATTCTTCTCTTACGAAGCAGTCTCGCATTTCGTTTAATACCTTTGCTGTCTTTCATAAACTTACCTCGTAAGCCTTCTGTCTCGTGCAGATTATTTTATCTTTTAGAGCATTAGTTGTATTTATATTATTTATAATATATATATTTTTATATATATTATTATTATATATAAATATATATATATATTATTATTTATTATATATAATTATTATAATTTTATATTTATATATTATATTATATTATACTTATATGCTTGACACCTTGGGCCTTCTTCTTTAATGTATACTGCGCTTACCCTTCCTTATGAGGTGACCTTTCAAATGGTATGTCCCACCCTCTTCTTGGTGACTCCAAAATAGGTTTCTCACTAGTTATTATTGTAATTCCTAGTAACTATTAAATAATTTATAAATCTTGATAATCTAGTTTACACAGCTTTCTGTTGTTGTTTTGGTAATTATGGTATGTATACGCATAGATAATCTATTGTATAATGGATATTTTGAAATTAATATCAGACTATTATAAATTTCTATATTTAGTACGATTGTTATATGATTATAATATGGATCTTAATACCGTTAAAATATTTAGACAGTTCAGTATGGTTGAATTTTTTATGCTTTATTAACTAGTTATATACTTCTATAAATGCTAGATTTTTTTAGTAAATATTAATACTGCGGTACTGATATGATATGAAAGTTATAGATTAATATAAGGTATATTAAAGTTTTGATTTTGATTAGTAGGTGTTGAAATTACATTATTCAAATGTATATACTTTGTAGATGCTCAGGCCATTTAGGTTAGCATGATTGTTTAGTTGCTGGAGTTTTAATTTTAGTTATTCAAGTCTTGTTGATGGTTAAACATATTAATTCTTACATGCTAATATATTTTTGACGTTACTAAATGTATTTTATTTTAACAGTATTGATTGTAGGTACTTAAGCAATTGATTTATCATATGTTCATATGTATGCACATAGGTTTTTCTAACTATGATATTACTTTAGTAGGTATGTATTTATATTTGATATATAATGACCAGCCTGTTCATTTGATAGCATTTTATTCTAATTTAGTGAAATTTGGGAATAGCAAAGACTAGTTGGAAAAACATTTATATGCAAACATCGCAAAGCCATATACATTTAATGCATAGTTTTTAGCTATTACATTAATATCTAAATATTACTTTAATCACTTATAGTTTTGAATTTTTAAAAAAAAGATTAATAATATATTCAAAACATAATAAATTTTTATAATTACTGTAATGTTTTACGCAAGATAGTTCTATTATTTTGTTACTTGTACTAAATAATGCTTAATTTATAACTTTAATCTATCATTAATCTTGATTAATCGCTTTCCAAATTTTATAAGATGCTGATTTTGTGGTTGTTTGTCTGTCTGTGATTAACTATTATTAAATAAATTGAACTTAATATTTTTACTTGGTAGAATAAATTCGTTTAACTGTAACGGTAAGCAAATATTTATCATAATTGTCGGGACCTAAAACCATTTTTTGTCTGAAGTTTTGGTCATAAATACTATGTACCATATATTATGATATTAAAGTAGTATGTCAATAGGAACATGGAGTATTTGTGAGGGGTAGTAAGAGTGTGTCATAGTGTTAGCGCGTCTCTTTACTGTTACTGCTCTATACTTTAGGGTCAGTAATTTAATATTATATTATTATATTAATATATATTTATATATTATACATATATATATATATAAAATTATTATATTTAATTATATTATTATTTATAATATTTTATATATATATATATATATATTATTATATATTATTATATTTATATATGTAATATATATATATATATATATATTTATATATAATATTTATTTATTATAATTTATTAGTTTATATATATATTATTTATATATATTTTTATTATATTATTTATATTTATATATATATTTTATATAGTATATATATATTTATATATATAATATATATATATTATATTATATTTTATTATTATTTAGTATATATATTATATATTATTATATTATCTATAATTATATATATATAATTTTATATTTTATATTATATATTAGAATATATTATATTATATATATAATTTTGTTTAGAAAAACATGAATATTCAATATTGAAAGGTTTTTCTGAAAATAAATATATTTAAAAATAAATAACAACTTTAAACAAAATAAAAACATGAAATAATAAAATTTTAAACAAAAGAAAATTAATAGCTTAGGTTTATAAAAGAAGTTATGAAACAGTTGTTGCAGATTAAGGGGAGACAGTTTCCTAGGTATCCAAAATATTTCAATAAAAGAACGCGTTTTTTTATGAAAACCATTATATTTTTAGAATCTTGAATAATAATAAAAACTGTTCGCTATTTTTTTAGGAGAAGGGGGGAATTTTTTTCAAAAACATAAATTCTCATAAAATCTTTAATTTCAAAGATATTCCAACGCTCTTCGAACTAAAATACTCGAGTGACGTTTAGTAATAAAATTCATTTAGACAACTTATTTTAAATTTATTTTTTTTAAAAAAATTAAAAGCAAAATAACTTTTTTTTTTTAAAGATAAACAATCAGGAATGGATGGCATCACATTATTGCAATATATCAAAACATTAAAAATGAAGGTCATTCTGTTTATGTGTATATGTGCTAAATTTCACCTAAAATTTGATATAAAATAAAACCCTTTCTTTTTAAATGAAAATGTTAAGATTTGCAAAAAATTGAAATGTGAGGAAAACATGAAAAAGAAATATATATTATATTTTTTTCCTTATATTTTAGATGAGTAAAAATATTATATATATATTTTATTTATATATTATTATAATTATATTATTTTATATTATATAATATAATATATATAAATATAAATATATATTATATATTATAATATATATTATATATAATTTAATATATATATAATATTATTATATATTAATATATATTTTTATATATATTATATATATTATATATTATATATATATATTATTATTATTTATATAATAGATGTTTAGCGCATTAACGCTATCCCATCCGCATCCGCATACGGATATCACGATCCGCATCTCATCCCATCTCCTATCGTCTATTCCGCATAAATTTTTTGCGGATAGCAATATTATTCATTATGAATATGAGACTTAAATTTTCCTCAATCTTCTCCACTCAAGGAAGTCAGATCGCTTGGTTTTATATATTTAACATGCTTGAGAGGAATTGAGAATATAAAGGAAGCTGTCTTCCCTTACCCTTCGAAACAAACACTATAAGTGTAAAAAATTGTTGAACAGTTTGATATAATGCATTTAGATTAAATTGTTATACCTTCTTTCAAACCTTGAAAGGAACGAAGACTATATAGCTCATAAAAATTTCTTGTTTGTCAGACGTGATCCTCTAGTGCAACTGTTAAAATGTGTGCTAAACTACTGCATTAAAAGAAGATATCTTCAAAATGACAGAAATACTCATGCTGGATATAAGAGATAAATTTCCAGATCTGTCAAAACGATTATGCTTGCGCTAATAACATACTTTTTCTTGTATCCAGATACAAAAACCAAATTAATTGAACACTGTTTCACAGCAGGGTTAAAATTATTTAGCATGCTCTATGTGATGAATGCGCTAAAGGCAGAAATTTCACCAACCAATAAGCCAATAAATAGGAAAAGATTACAAAAACAGAGCACACATTACATTTGTTAGCAAACCATTACTTAATACAAATCTTTTATCTTCTAGCGGTGTTGAATTTCTGTTCACAGTGTTCAAAAGACACTCTGTCATTATCAAGAAGTACTATCAAAAGCAAAACTCTTGATGAGAACAGTTTTTCTCAATATTTGTACTGCTAAATAACTGGTGTTATAAATGTTTTCCTTACATCTCAAACTCGCAGTTTTTAAAACTTAGTCTTATACCCTTCACAAGTTTAGCTAACTGGACTCTTTTCTGAGCGGTTGCAATCTCCTTTCGACTCATTTAAGAAATCAAACTCTCCCTTGAATTTTTTTAAAGAAGGTTAAAAAGTAAATATAATGTTAAAAAAAAGTAATTAATTGAAGTATTTCATATTTTTATTGCAGTAATAATCCTTTTTTGTTATAAATATATAAAATTATTAATTTATTATAATTATAATTTCTATGTAAACTACTTATTTTTATATACATAATTTTATAGATTTATGAAATAGATATTTAATATTATACCATATTATATATAAATATATATAGAATTCTTATATTTTATTATATATTTGTATATATTATATAATAAAAAATTATATAAATAATTTTAAGAGTGCTATAAATGAATTTAAAGTTAAATAGCAAATTTATTTAATAAATGCATAAATATATATATATATATATATATATTAAAATATATAACCTTTCCAAATATGGTGAGGCTGAATAGATATTGGTTGGGTGCAATATATAGTGGTGCACGTCCCGCCAATTTTATATAAAAAATGTATATGTATATTTTATTATCTTATTTTTATATTTTACTATATATTTTATTTTGATATATTATTTTATATTAAAATATTATTTACATTTATATACAGATTTATACTAATATTATTTCATTTTATATTATATTATATATTATATTATACTTATATATTTACAGAATATTAAATAATAAAAATTTCTATTTTAGTATATATGTATATTATATTGTTTTATATAATAATTCTCAAGTAGTTTATTAATATTTATCATTTCATTATTAATTGGAATTATTGTATTAGTACTTGATTATATTTTTATAATATTATATATACATACACATAAATATTATATATTATTTTTTTTTTTTTTTTTTTTTTTTTTTATTATTAAGTTTATATATATACATTGTATAATGACTTCATAAATACATATTCCATATTTCTTATTCTTGCCACTATGGCCTTTTTATTATGTATAAATATAATAAGCTTAAATTATTTATATTGTAAATATAGCTTTTTATATATATTATTATATATATATATATTATTATTTTATATATACAATATATTATTTATATATTATATATTTTATATAATATATATATATTAATATATATTATATATATTTTATAATATATTATTATATATATACTAATATTATATATTAATATTTATACTATTCAACATATTTCAATATTATAAATATTTATTCAACTTTTGTGCTTTTAGAATTATATTATTATATATATTTAAATTAGTGATTTCTAACCAAGAAGCTAACCCACTTGCCAGACATAAAACAATAATTAAAATTTCTTCATTTATCTACTGCCAATACCAATACCAATACCAAAAATTACTGAATCAGCAAATACTCTTGAAGTACTATATACCAATACTTCCTATTATAAGATATTATGTATGTGAAAATAGACCACCTTATTATTTATATTTAATAAACTTCTCTAACGGAAGTTTAAGAGCATTAACATGTTACTTTTCCTTTTTTTTTACACATTATTAAGGATGAACATATTGACAAAATCAAATCAAAACCAAAACCAATACCAATACCTGTGCTAAATGCCAATACCCTTTTGAGCCTTAATACCAATACCTAAATGTACCAATACCAATACTTTGGCACATCTCTTATATTATATTTTTATTTATATATTTTTATTATATTACTATTATTTATATTATATATATTATATTTTTAATTATATATTATTACGTTGATATTATATATATAAATAGATTTTTTTATATTAATATATTATTTATTATTATTTTTTTGATAATATATATATATTTCATAAAATAAACTAATTTATTTACATATTTATGGCTATTTAATTAATTGTTTTTTTCTATATATATATTTAGTACTGTCGCTAATACTCTTTAAAACATAACTATCCTCTATCTCATCCGCAATCCCGTATTTATTTACTATCCGCATCCTGCATACTATCACATTAAATTACTAAATGCACTCTAATATATTATTTATATATTATTATTATTATTATATATTTATATATATTAAGTTAATATATATATTATTTTTTTTAGATGAATTAATTAAAACTGGCAACAAATTATTATAAATATTATAAAAATTATAGAGGTCTTTTGAATTAAAAATTACTCATTCTAGTTAAAGTTTAATTTCTCCTTCCACATATAAAAAATATTTTTTTTATCAGCTCGTTTTTCTGCCTAAAACTCCTTCTTCGATCTGACTAAGTTTCTCTAAAATTTCTACTAAACTTAAGTAAGCTTCAAATTTTTTCGTTACCTACAAAATATATTATTGTTTTTTTTAATAAAATTTTTATATTTATTATTTATAATATATATTATATTAATATATATTATAATATATATATATATATTATATTAATAATATATTTTATTATATATATATTTTATTATATATATTATATATTAATATTTTAATTATTATATAATATATTATTATTTTTTTCTTTAATATTATTTATATTATATTTTATATAATATATATATATTGTGTTAATATATTAATATGTTTATATGTATATATTTATACAGGGTAATATGAATATATTCTATTATATTATATATATATTTTAGTATATTTTTATATTATATTTTATATATATTATATATTATATATATATAATATTAATTTATATATTTTTAATTATAATATTTACTTTATATATATTTTATATTATATATATTATATATATATTATATATATATATGATATATATAAATACAAGATAAACCAAAACATTTAAATATTGAAAAGAATATTATTTATTACCTATAGTTTTTGTAAGACATGCTCTTCCCTTTCATGGTTGATAATACAATATAAGAATTATACAAAGTATATAAGTTATAAATTAAAGTAAAATTTAAAATAATATTTTACTTAGTTGGCAAAGAATGATTTAAATTATAGACTGAAAAAAGTTTTAAAATTAATGATTTTTCCTTTTTTGTTGCATTAACTCTATTAATTATTAAATTTCATTAATTTGCTTTTTAAGATGCCAAATTATATAAAATGATCCAATATATATCAAAAGAAGTCCTGTTCTCTCAGTTGGCGAATGTTCTAAAATTTGTTGTATCCGTAAATTTATGATTGGGTTCACGGGATAGAGAATGACATTTTTTTGTTACAGTCTAAAAGTTGAGATGATGAAGATATCTAGTGTTTCTAAAATGTATTTTTTTAACCCTCTATGTTCGGCAATACTCATTGTAAACTTTTCTAATTAGTCTTTCTATGTAGTGCATCACAGTTCTATCCACACTAATATAATAAATACTGGAAGGAAATATCAGTAGAATTAGGAAGTTATATCTTTTGAATCTTTAAAATAATCTTCCTAATTTCATTTTCAAAATTGAGAATTTATTAAATTGATTATATAGGATTGACTAATTGATTAAAAGATGAATCAATTTTAATGTATTCATTATGAAACAGTTGGAATGAAGATAATTTTTCTATTTTATACAGATATCCTTGGGATACTATCATCCGAGTAAGAGGTTTTTATTTGTAATATTTATATAATTGGTTTGACCGGATAATAAAAAAGGTTTTTTTTTAATTTCAATAAAAAATTCAATAAAAATTTTCTTTTTAATATTTTTTATATATTATATATTATATTATTGATATATATTATATATATAAATATATATATATATAATATATATATATATATATTTATATTATATTATATATATTTTTATTATAATATTATTATATATTTATATATATTATTTATATTCGTATTAATATATTAATAATATATATATATATTTATTTTATTATTTTTATATATATTATTATTTATATTTATATATTATATATATATATATATATTATAATATATTTAATTTTATATATATATATTTTATTATATTATATATTATATATTATATTATTATTATATATATTATATTTTATTATATATTTATTTATAATTTTTTTTATCTTATATATATATAATGTTTTATATATTTATATTTTAATATTATATATTTATTATAATTATTTTGATATATTTATATACGTATAAAGTATTTATTATATAATTTTTATTTATAAGTTTATATATTTTTTTACAATTATATTTTAATATAATTTTATAATATAATATTTATATACATATAATATTTTTAATATATTATTATATATGATATTATAATTATATATATTATATTATATTATATTATTTATATATATTATGCTATATATATATTGACCTTACCCATTTTTTAGGGTTTTTATTTTTATTATGTGTTGTATATAATATATAATAAAATATTTATATTATATTATATATATTATTATATTATATTATAATAGTAGATATATTTTATATATTATATTATATATTTATAATTATTATTTTTTATATAATTATAGTATATTATATATTATATATATTTATATATATTATATATATTATTATTATATATCAATATATATAGTATTATATATATATATATAGTTATATATATTATAATATAATGAGGATAAGAGAAGCTCTTTAATTTTACTGTTAGACAATTTTAGGTGGTGTTTGTTATTCTTTTAAGTATGAAAGATTTAAGTTAACCAAATTATAATAATTAATATATACCGATTTATGGTAATATTACAGGGAATGGCTTAAAATTGTGCGTAAGCTTAAATGTTTTATGCTAACATCAAGTGTTGCTAGATCATCGTGTATAAAAAAATCTAACTAATAATTCCTGGGCTGTTGAGATGTATATATTAATATTATTATTATTATTATATTATTATATATATATATATATTAGTTTATATTATTTATATATATTATAGTTATATATATAATATATATTTGATATATATATATTATATTATATTATATAATATATATATATATTTTTTTTTATTTTATTATTATTTATATTATATTTTTTATTATTAATTTTATATATTAATTATATAATTATATTATAATATTATAATATATTAATTATATTAATATTTTTATATATTTATTATATTATATATATATAATATATATTATATTATTATTATTTATATAAAAATATATATTATATATATAGTTTTTTTTATATTATATTATATTATTTATATTATATATTATATATTATATATATATATCAACATATATAATATATTATTATATTATATATATTTATATATAATTTATATATATATATATATATTATGTAATAGTATATATATATATATATATATATAATTTATAATAATTATAATATAAATATATATATTTTTTTTTATTATATATTATTATATATTATTTATATATATTTATATATATATATATATATAGTATTTTATATATTTTTTTTTTTTATATTTTTTATTTATATTATAATTTTTTAAATTAATTATTTTATATGATACATATATATATATAATATATATATTATATATTTATTATTTATTTATATTATATATATTAATATAATATAATTATTATTTATATTATTATTATATATTATTTATATATATATATAGTATATATATATATATATATACATTATTTATTTTTTATATATTATATATTATATATTTATTATTAACTATATATTTATAAATATTTATATAATATTATATTATATATTATTATTTATATATAATTATATATATATTTTATATTAGATATATATTTATTTTATTCATATATATACCCTTATATATTATATATATTATATTATTATATTTTATATTATATATATTATTCTATATATTATATATTTATTCTAAATTATTATTTAAAATCTTTTTAAATTAGTATTATTTTAATATTATATTCTATTATATATTAATTATATATATATATATTATTATATATATTATTTTTATTTATTTTATTATATATATTTTTTTTGTTTTTATATTATTTATTATTTATTATTATATAATATATACTATAATATATAATATGATATATAGATATATATTTATTTATATAAATATTTATTTATATATTATATTTATTTAATATATTATTATAGTTATATATATATTATATTATATATTATTATAGTTTATATATTTTATTATATATATATATATATTATTTTTTAATGGTGAAACTATTATCATATTATATAATATTCTCTTTTTTATATTTTATATATAATTCATATAAATATATATTTATTAATTTTTATTTTATATTTATTTTATTTTTTATATATATATATATATATATTTAAGTTTCTTTTTATTAGTTACTACGAGAAAACTATTTTCACAATTTTAAAAATTAAATATTATATATATTTATATTTTAAATATATATATTTATTATAATATTATATATAACTTATTCGTTTAATTCAAATGCACACGTTTGATATTGAAGAGTGAAATGTGTTGAATAGAGTTATCCATTGATGCTATCTGACTATTTATATTTTATAAAAGATAAAGAATATAAATAAAGTAAAAAACATAAAATGTTTAATAATTTTATGTGATTTTCATTGCAATTTGAACCGTTCTTTATGTATCTGTGCAATATAATTAATGTTTATTAAGATTTTTAAACCAATGATCCGTGATCTTTAATCATCCTTAATTATATCTCACGGTTATATTGGTAGGTTTAGTTTTGGTTGATTAAAAGCTTGATCTATTGATTTATTGACATATTAAAAAAAAATTTCTGAAAATTTTTTAGTAAATATTAAACTATAAGATGCATTATTTTTTTTTTATAATGATTTATTTTATAAATAATTAATTAATATTTTTAATTATATTATTATATATATTATATTATATTATTATATATTATTATTATTTATATATTAATTATTTTTATATATTGATATTTTTATTATTATATATATATATTATAAATATATTTATTATATATTATATATTATATATATATTATTTATTATTATGTATTTATAGTATATATATATATATTATATATTATATAATATATTTATATATATATTTTTTATATTAATATATTAGTTATATAGTATATATATATTATATTTATTATATTTATATATATTTTTTATTATATTATATATTATATTATATTTTTTATTTATTATATTATTTATATTATTATATATATATGTATTATTATTTTTTATTATATATGATTCATTTTTACCTTATATATTATATTATATATATATTTTTATTATATATATATAATATTATATTATTTATTATATACTTTATATTTTTATATATTTAATAGTTATATATATATTATATATTGATGCAACATTTTGTTTGACATAATGAACTGTCAATGTAAAAAAGCGAATTTACCGTTAAAAGTCATTTTAAGATGAACCCTTATTGAAGTTACGGTCTCTCCATCTCATAGGCATCCTACCAATTTTCTATTTCCTCAGAATCATTCACCTTCTTCATCATCGATCTCCTTCATCTTCTTTTTCTCCTATGCACCTTACAATTCCTTCTTCTGCTAAATACTCTGTATTTTTAGTCTCGACTCCTTCATTGTGTCCTTAGACACTTCTCTGAGGATTCTTGAAACTATACATAATTATACATATATTAAACATATTACATGACACCAATAATTTTGTGTTATTTAATCTCATCTTACTATACTATCACCTTCACTTGCATCTTGCACTGCCACCGGTTTGGTTATCAAATTGCACCGGCACCTTGCACCATACCACCGCCTTACCTGCATCTCGTTCTAACCGCCTACCGTTGCACCGTTGCACCGGCACTGGCATCAACATCTACAATGGCTTGTTTGCTCAAAGACATGAGCCATATTTTCATTCCTTATTCTTGTTCGATCTTCCTCAGCTACGTGCATTGTGCTTTTCTTCGAACTTCGGCTACGGCTCTGGCTCCGGCTCCGGCTCCGGCTCCGGCTCCGGCTCCTGCTCTCGGCTCGCTCCTGTCTCCGGCTCCGATTCTTTTCTTCATTTTTGCTCTCGAAAATACCTCATCTTTCATACTTTTTTCTTCATCTACGTGTTTTCATCCTTTTCCGTTCTATGCCTCTCTGTGTTTTATTTCCGTCTATTTCTACCGGCATATCCTACTTTAGGGGATCAGACACCCTACATTGAGCATAGCGGCATGAAACTTCGGTTCCCCCAAGGTGACGCCACCAGAAGGTCAGAAGGGCCTTCCCATTTGGAAATTTTTTTATAACATTTGGTGTTTATAGGACAACAAAACTCAAATAAATTGAAAGGCTGATCGGTATTTCTTATAAGAGCTAAGAAAACGGTCACCTTGGCCTCTGAAACACTCTCACTGACCTTAGAAGCCAGTACTTTGACACAATGCGCCTGTCAAAATCTAATGATTATAATTAAATTTCAAGGGTCATCTGACGACATTCCTTGTTAATTTCTATGATCTAGAAGTTCCAGTATTCTCTGTAAGACGGTCTCATCCTACCATAGAAACGTTTTCGTCGCAGCCCTTGGAAAGTGCGCCGTTGTCATTAACGTGCAATGTTGCAAATTGAAAAAAATCATCAATCTCTTCTGGAGGAGGGGTGACCTTGACCAAGTTAGTTGCTATCATGATATTGTCTGAAATGCTTTGTCAATCTCGGATATATATATATATTATATATATATTTTTATTTATATTTATTTATTATTATTATTTTATTAATATATATAATATATTATTTTATATTTAATTTATATATAATATTATTATTTTTTATATAAATATTATATTATTATATATTTAATTATTATATATTTATTATATTAATTTTTTTATTATATTATATACATATAGTATAATATATATATTTTATATTTAGTTTTATTTTATACAGACCTATTATTTAACTTATATATTTAATATATTTATTATTAATATTTATTATATATAATTTTAATATTTATATATATTTTATATATATAATTATATTATATATATATATATATATATATTTATTTATTATATAATATATTATTTATTATATATTATATATATATTTATTTATATTTTTCAATATTTTTATATAATATTTTATATTTTTATATATTATTATTATAATATATATACTATATATTAATTTTTATTTTTTTTTTGTGACAATTTTTTTTAGTTAAAATCGGGACACACACACGCTACTTTAATATATAGATATATATTATATTTATTAATATATTATAAATTATATATAATATTAGTTATTATTATTATATATATATTATATATATATATTTATATATGTAGGTTAAATTTAACAAGGCTATTTTATTGAAAATTTATTATTATATATAATATATATATAATTATATTTAGTATATTAAATTATATATTTATTATTTATTTAATTTTATTATATATATTATATATATTATATATTAATATATATATATTATAATATATATTATAGTTATATTATATAATATTTATATTATATATATATTATAAATATATATATATATAATATTATTATATATTATTATATTTTATTATATTATTTATATATTATTATTATATATATTATTATACTATATATACATTTCTCATATTATATTTATAATATAAAATAATAATATAGTATATTTTATTTTATATGTTACAATAGTATATTATTTATATGATAAAAAAATAATTTTTACTTTCATATATTGTATAATAATATATTTTATTATTATATATATATTTATTATATTTTATTAATAAATATTCATATATAAAGTTTATAAAGAATCTTTGCTTATTCATTGGATATTATAGGCTATTGTATATACTCTTTATTACATCAGTTACAGTATTTTTCGCAAAAGAAATTCTTCAGTCTTTAGTCATTCTGGAACATTTTAATTAAATTGTAGGAACTCCATACATTTCTAATCAAAATTTATGTTGGTTTTATAAAATGAATCCTTTCAGAGTATGAGGTTTAAAGGAAGATCCAAATTTTTTTTTTACCCCATT
This sequence comes from Trachelipus rathkii, assembly GCA_015478945.1. Classification (NCBI taxonomy): domain Eukaryota; kingdom Metazoa; phylum Arthropoda; class Malacostraca; order Isopoda; family Trachelipodidae; genus Trachelipus; species Trachelipus rathkii. Next base: position 3,912 of record JABUQX010131136.1, on the reverse strand, counting down.
TTAGCCCCCACTTATATAATATTGCTACAAAAAAATTTTGGACATAAATTGGTAAGATTCCAATATTGGTGGATTTGGATCCCCTATTAGCCCTCCACTAATATAAAATGTGATCTATTAAAAATGACTTAGAATAATGTATCATAAATGCAAACCCGCAAGTTTTTTTTTTACTCTCTTAAAACTCATTTTTCGTTGTTGTTTTCTGGTCTGTAGTCATTGTCGACGTTTTCATTTTTTTCATAACCTAAATTTTTTGATATCCTATTTCAACTTCTACAATTCTTTTCAAATGACTTCTAACTTGAAAAATGCATAGATAGATGGGTCTATTACGCACAAAATGTTAAAAGTAGTTTTTTTTTATTTTTGGAATAATGCTTTCAGCAATTTAAAAAAAAGTAGATTTTTGAAATTCGACATTGCTTAGCAATCCAATTTCCAAAATTATATCAAAAAATACTATCCATACATTTTGTGCCGATATTATATTTTTCCATCTATTCTATATTTCTATATGTTGATAGTCATTTCAAAAAATTGTACAATTTGATTACAATCAAATAATTGTCAAAAATGTGTTCCAAAATAAATGAATAACCCGATAACAGATACTACAGACCATATATATATAAAAAAAAAAAAAAACAACTCCGAAAATGACGTTTTAGAAGGTAAAAAAAAAGCTGCAGTTTGCTTTTCTTCCCATCAAATAATTGGTTGAAAATTAAGAAATTTATGCTCCTATTTTTAGTGGGCTAAAATTGGTCCCTAAAATTCTCCCAATATTGATATATTCTCTTTGTCTTTTATTGGTTTTCATGTTAAAGCCCAAATTTATTTACTATGAATATTAACGCACGTTTCTGCTGGATTCATTTGTTCCAGGAAACACAAGTGTATTTATATATATATCTAATGCCACATATATAAAAAAAAGAAAAAATATTACATTCTTAAGAAACTATCGTATCTTTCCACCCACCTTGTTTTGTCTTTTACCTTAGATTCTGAGCATTCTCTATCGTCTATCTTCTCTTTCTATATATTTTGTCGAACATCAGTAAACTCAAGTCAATCATCAATTTCTGATATCATTTCTTGCTGGTCAATAAACCTCTTTTTCTGACGCAATAATACTATATTTTAAATATTTGTGACCATATTTGTGTTTTTTTCCTTTAGCTAAATCCAAATCCATAATATTCATATAAATCTGAAATATGTAATCTGACTCACTTGCATTCCATATACTTCAAACAGTATAAAAATCTATCAACTATTTTCTTACGTCTTTTCCTTTTCTCAGAATAATTTGTACTCCCTTCTTCTATCACAAGCTTAGCTAAGTAACTCCTTCGAACCATAAGTTGTGGGAAATAACACTATGGTCTTTGCTTTCTGATCATGTAATGTTTTCTTTTATATCTTTGATAGCAATATATACTTCTATGGCTGAAATTATTGTCTCCTTCAAATCTTACATATTACAACTTGTGAAAAGAACTTCCTGGTGAATGAAGGAAATGAAAGCCTAACTCAGCTTATTAGAGCATTTTCAAAAAAACATTTTCATAAACCTTCTGTACATTTGTCTGACTTGTCAAATTATTGATTAAGTCAAGAAATGAGTTTTATAATTTAATATTAACTATTTATATATTTATTTGAAAAAATGGATAAAATATGCGGCGAGCCTCTGGAAAAAGCAGACTCTCACATAATAAAATCGGACATTTTCTATTTAAAGAAGCGCGTACAGTTGGTCGTAAAAATGCGGTACTTGCCCTTGTCCTAAAAAAGCGACTTATGGTTCATCTTTAAGATTTATATTATATTATTGTATTTATTTATATTATTATTATTTATTTATTATATTATTATATTTTTTATATATATATTTATTTATATTTTTATATTATATATAATAAATTATATATTATATATTATATATTATTATATATTATTATATTTTTATATATATATTTTATTTATTATATTAATATATATTTATTTATATATTTTTTAATTATATATTAAAAAAATTATATATATAAATAAAGATTTAATAACTGGTTATTTTTTTGATATTTTTAAAAAAATCAATTTTCATTATTTTTTTGATTTTTTTGTATTTTTCTATTTTCATATTTCTGATAAACTCATCGATTATTATTAATTTAACTTGCAATTATTATTTCCGTGACGTTACTAATCCAAAAAATCATAAAATCTCAAAAAAATTAAATAAATATCAACAAATTGATTTGTTTATAAAAAAAATCAAAAAAAATCACCAAAGTGCCATGCAATTACGAATTATTTGATGTATCTTTTATTTTAATTTTCAATAATATTCTTAACTAATTTTTTTTACAAAATTCGAGATATAATATATCTTATTTAATTATTATATATAATATATATTTATTTATATATATTTATATATATATACTATATATATATTTATTATTTTATTATATTATTTATATATATATATTAATTATTTATATATATATTTATTATTATATATTTATATTATATTTATTATATATATATGATATATAATTTATTTATATTATATTTATTATTATATATATATATTATATATAAATATTTATTTATTATATATTAAATTTTATTTGTTTTATATATATTTATATATATAGTAGTATATATTATATTACTATATATATAATATAAATAAATAAAGCTAACGTAAAATACGAGGAAATCCTCCTAGTATTCTTGTTTTTTTGTTTGTTTTTGATGTTTTTTGCTCTTTCTGTTTGTATATTATTTATCTGATATAATTTTTTTCCGATAAATCAGATAATGCGGTTAAACTTTATTATCCATTTTCTCTTATCTCTCCTTCTCTCTCTCTCTCTCCTCTCTCTTTCAATTTTTTCTCTACTCTCTTTCTCTCTTTCTTTTTGTCTCTCCTTCTCTCACTCCTTCTCTCTCTCTCTCTCTCTCTCTCTCTCTGCTGTATCAATTCAATTTAAAAAATAGAGTTAGGCCATGACCGCTTCTTTCGATATTGACCACCGTTCTGATTATATAATGACGTTGGATTCGAATCCTTTGCTATCTCTATAAATGTATAAATATATTATATTATTATTTTTATTTATAATTTTATAATTAATATTTATTATTAATATATTATATATATTATATATAATATTATATTTTATAATAATAAATCGTATATCCTTCTCCTAAACTTTTTAATAATTTAATTACATAAAAAGTATAGCACTTTTATATATTATATCTATATTTATATATTATATATATATATATATTTATATTATATATTATATTATATTTATATAATATTTATTATAATATTAATATTATATATTATATATAATATTATATATATTATAAATACTTTATAATTATATTATATATATATTATTATTATTATTTATTATTATTTATTTATAGTATATCCACCATTCATCCTTTGCATCTATAATTTAAAATTATATGTTATTTATATATATTTTTTATTTTATTATATTTATATTATATAATATTTATTAAATTTATATATTATAATATAATTATATTTATATATATATTATATATATATATATATAATTAATAATATAAATCGTAACCTTTGTACACTTTCTTCAAATTTATTATAATTAATAGTATTATATTTATATATTATATAGTAAAATACTTATTATTTATTTTATATATTATATTATATATTATTAATAATATATTTATTAGTATTATTATTTATCTTATATTATATATATTAATATAATTGAATCCTTATTTATTCTATAAAATTAAATATATATATATATTATAATTTATATCTTTATATATATAATATATTATATATTATATATAATAATTTATATATTATATATATACTATATATAT